>KV751378.1:965222-1006697 GCA_001698575.1 Mola mola | reverse complement strand
AATGGATAAAGAGCAACAAGAAAAATAGATAATTAACAGATATAAACAGCACATCAGGGCACTTCTCTGGTGGGTATTTAATTTAAATAGTTGAGAATGGTGAGGGATCTGTCAATGTGCCTGACTTTGGAATGTAATGCAGTGTGTATATAAAGTCTGAAGGCAATGGCTTGTAGTTCACATATCTATTCATTGTGCTCACTGTAGCTCCCTTCAAAATGATTGTTTTTTAACTGCATTTGCACAGATTGGGTGGAAGGCTTGTAGGGTCAAAGGTCTTCAGGGAGGAACAGTGGCTGGATCGCTGCCGTCCCTCTCACCACCACTGCAACCCACTTTTCATGAAAGAGAAGTGGCTTGGGAAAAGACCTCCTATTTTTTTCTTTTTCTCAACTGTGAGCGAGAAAGCGTGAGAACAGCCACTGCAGAGCTTCAGGAACATTGTATCTGTCTGTAAGATGAAAAAGCTGGCAAGAAAATGAGAGAACTAGACACCTTTCTGCCAGAGCCCAGTTCAATGAAAGGAAGAGGGGAGGGGATAAAGTGAAAGAGTTTACTACTTCCCACCAAATTAGATTAAGGTAAGCATTGATGGGTACTAAGTGCCAGTGGGCCTATACTACTGCACCATCCACAACACAAGCTGTTTCAGCACTTCTTCAAAATAATAAAAGCCGCAATGAAAGTATAAGAAAACTACCTCATTAGAGATCATTTACACCTGTCACACACCAATAAAACAAAAGAAGCTAAGAAATGAAATTGAAGCTGACATACTGTAAACACCCCAATTCAAAGTGTTGCTGTCTGAACTACTGAAAAGTACAACGCTGAGATACGTTAAAGCAGCTATGTCAGCATACTTGCTGTCTCAGCAGCTTCACAGATATGTTGCTGATAATTGAGACTCACTGCAGGTCCTGATGCCGAAATTCAAGCCAAGTCTTCTGTTTTGTGTCCTCTCGGCGAGAACTTTAGGACTCTCCATTAATCTGTGCCTAAGCTGCCTGCCTTCAGAAACAGATGCTTGAGGAGGATAAGGCAACTCAGCAGGAGAGGAGGCACCTAAGCCTTGGTTGGATAAGAAAGAAAGAGTGACAGATTTACACTGTACCATATCTGCTAGATGGGACTTCATCCTTCCTTTATCCTCAAAACCTTGCCTGCATGAGAATGATGCTGCTCCACGTTACGCCACCGCTGTTTCATGTAGATAGAGACATTTTGTGGATGGATCGGTGGAAAAAAGCAAATTCACTTGACAGAATTGAAATAAAACTTTCCAAATTATTGACTTAAAATGTGAGCTAAATATTCAAATTTCCTTTTTCTTCCTGATATACAGTTAGTAAATTGTCAAATGACGGAGCAGCAGTAACTTTTTGTTTATTGTTGTATAACAATATAGAGGACTCACAGGAGAGTGTTGGCAGCAACATTTGTAGTGTTGCAAATTGAAGACTTTTTAAGTGAAAAGCTGTTTTACTACATTTTTACCTGGACCATAGTCAATGCAAACGTGAACTTCCTGCCTTTCCACCCAGCTACAGGGAAAGGCTAAGACATGAAGCTTAGCGGTGAATACCTCCTGGGTAAAGAGCAGAGCAAGCAGAAACATAAACATGACACAACATAGAAGAGGGATGGGTTGAAAGTGGGTTACGGAAGAGGCAGGAAGAGCAGGCAGGCAAAAGCAGCTTAAATAGTGTACCCTAAAATTAAATTTCAACCTTCATCCAATCAGCCGTGGGCTGGCTTTCAGATCAGCTGATATGGCTGAGATTCTGAGCTGAGCTTAGCTTCTATGGCTTCCTTAAAGTAATTCAATAGTCAATTTGCAATACATAGTGTCACAGGACAAGAACATGGCAAATCACTTTTGGTTTAGTATATAAAGAATGAAGCAAAGGACCACAAAAGGTTTAGTATTAGAACAGAAAATTTTAACCTTAAATTACTAGATTAGCTGTTTCAATCATGTATTAAGCAAGTTCGATAATCCTTATTTGCAGCCATAACCAGCTGTTTTATCTGATGCTAAGGCAATTAACCATCTAAGGCTTCTGAACCACCTGCTACTTGTAGCTGCTGACTCTGAGTATTCTTATCATGCCTGTGAAGAGTTTAGGCTTCCTCACTAGCAGCATATTGTCATAAACATGGTCAAGGTCAAAGGAACTTGATAAACAGTAAGGATCATCTCATCACCAACAATTTCCCTAACAAGATCAATAAAGTATATCTACATATCTATCAATCGCTCAACATATTTTTTTCACTAGAAGGAGCAGTTGGGTCACCAATGGAGCAGTAACAGTAAGGCAATCTGTGCCGATCATGTGGTTCTCTATGGATAGTATGATAGAAGTAAGATGCCAAATCAATGGTGTCCTCATACTCTCTCCTTAAGTGCATCATTTAAAACTCAGCAGCTTTAAATGTTCATATTGTATTGCAAAGACATTGAATAGGATGCCCTGTTGTGTGTCTCCCTGTAATGAAAATGTTCGCCTCCTCGCTGTGAGTGTTAAGACTTCTTCTTTCCATCGTAAAGTGTTGCGTCATTGTTTTCTCTGATTGAGTGGAGTGTGCAACGTGGCCTTGCACCTCAGTCAATGTAAGTATTTGCATATTTATGTTTCTGCTTAATGGTCTGAGACAGTTTAGTCAACAGATCCCATGACAAACAGTCTATTTTGGCCCAGTCGCTAGATTATGTTTTTCAGCGAGCAGCGCATCAGCATTCAACAATATGTTATTTCTGCCTCTGTGGAATTGCGCTGGCGACTCTGAGCATTTAATAAAACCTTGATAAGAAATGATGCTGGTCACAGCACAGAAGGCAAAACTGCCAAATCTCAGCTATTCAAATCCACCCCTGTACTTGCCAATCTTCCCATCATGAAAACACAATTGTACTTAGTCATTCAATATTTTGATTATGCATAACAACTCACCGGGTACGGAAGTATAACAACAGGCAGCAACCACAATTGCTATTGCCCATTACCTACGTTTGTTTATTTTAATTTATAGGGTGGCTGAACTGATGGCTTGCTGGTGACAACAGTGCATTAATGGCCACTGGCTGATTCATGCAATCATATTTGCAGTCAAATGACAGTGTGGGGTGTTGGGGGCTTATTCATATCGCTTACCAGCTTATTTGTTTCCACCCTCATGTATGCATACAGTAAATTGGCCTCACGATTTAGATAGTGGGGGTGTCAGACAGCGTAAAGATGTTTTCCAGTTAAAGCCAATAGCCAGGGGCTTTTACCTCCATGTGGAAATAATTTTACCTTTCTGACTTTTGGATAAGAGCTCAAATTAGCTGCCTCTGCCGACAGCAGTCTGGTCTCCAGTACAGCTGGCTAATCTTGTCTCTTGTCAGGGAAAGTAGAAGTTGAGCCTCAGGGATAGCAGGGATTTAACCTCAAGGGCGACAACCCTTTTTTGGGCTTGAGTTGCATATCAGAGTGGATTAAAATTGTGACCGATATCATTTCAGAATTTTGTCTCACACTTAAATTAGACACTTACAATCACAGCTCCAACACATTCCTGGTGTTTTCCCAGAGGCTCCTTCCAAACCATTTGCACTCCTAAAACGGGCCGTAGGGGCTGACGCAGTGGCAGGTCAAGGGTGTGCAATACGTGATGAGCAAGGGGAAAGAAGTGCCGTGGAATTCGGCACTTCCATCAATACTCCAGTCGTCATACAAAGGACATTCTGCACATCGAGTCGAGGCGCTCACAGACACACACATACAGTATAAAACACTCCCACTGAGGCTCCCAATGGAATGCATGACCCTTAACCCTGATACTTCCAGACAGTAATTAAAGGCAGACGGTGTATTATGTGACAGTGTGCAGTTGGTCAGATGGAGATAGAGAGACACGGAGTGAGGGGACCTTGGAGACCAATGCATGTCCAAAATAGACCTTGGAGATTAGAGGCCATATTGAAAAGCACCCACACTTGTGCAGGAATGTCACAGCTTGCCATGATTTTGTATCAAAGTGGTCAGCATCCATTTTCATAATGACTGAATTCCTGAGACCATGAAGGTTAACAGGCGACTTGCAATTGCCAGCTCCTCCTCAGAAAAAGGCATTACATTGCTATGGTTTCATCTCAGTTGGCTTTGAAGGATTTCAACACCTAGGTCTGATAAAGGATAAACATGTAACAGGCATGGAGGATGTAAGTGTTATTTTATGTATCGCTCAGAAGGCCAAACTTTACCAAGAGCTTTAATAACTTGAGCTGTTCCATTATTCTTCGTTCTTTCTGTTTTGTTAGAGAAATATCTACCGCAAGCAAACGTGTTATTTTCCTGGTTGTCCAAGAAAAATACTACAGGTTGTTTATTGTCATAGTTACGCAATGCGCGGTACTCCATTTCTGTATCAGGTCACTCAGTGTCATGTGAGAAAATTAGCTTCATTATAACAGGGTGCATCATTACACCTTTCACTGCTCCTTTGAATTGTGTTGGAATCATTTTTGGTGCACGTTGTTTCAAAGGGGAAAACTATGCGCAGCTCCTGTTGGAGGATAATACAGGACAGAAATGTACTGGCACGAGAGATGGTGGTTAAATTCTGAGTCACTCTGAAGATTTGAAGGATTAGTGGTAGAACAATGAGAATCTTTCAGGCACTAAGATAAGCATATTGTGAAAATAGATGTGCAGGAATGGTGCCAGGAACTTATTTATTCTCTTAAACTAGCAGATAAAAGAGTGAGTTGGAGTCTTAAAATTTGTCTGATGTGACCAATTAATTAAAACACTGTATTATTAAAATTACTCTGATGAAGGATAGTATCCGTTTCACAAAACTTTGACACATCAAAAATATAGCCAATGGTGGAATGTTGCAAGCTACATTTCGTTTCTTTGTTTCATTATAATTTAAAGGTACTTTACGTTAGTATTTAGATTTTATGCTACTGTATACTTCTTATTCTCGTTAAAACATTAGTAATTAACTGTACAGATTCAGATTGTTAATTGAACATATATCAAGAAATTGAGAAAGTAATCAGTGGAGTCAATACCTCTGCAAAAAATCCATAAAAATCCATCCATTCATTAAATTTAGAGTTATAGCCATGTTTGACACTGAGCCAGATCCAGGATCAGAACTGAGACTAATCCATCCATCCATCCATTTTCTAATCTGGATCTCTAAAACAATTGTAAAATTAGTTTCCCACTCAATAAAACAATAACATTTTCCATTCCAATGAAAATTAAGGAACCACATTAAATTCTATCTCTTCCGCAATATCAGCATGTGTTTCTTGCGCCGATACCGACACACTCACAAAACGTCTGGGAAAACTCATCCTTTAGTTATGTGCAGGTTTAAAAATCGACATCACCAAAAGTTGATGAAATCATCTCTGGGTCATACTGAAGCCAAATGCCAAATTTAATCCAAATCAGTGCACATCTTTCTGAGTTATGTTGTTGACAAACAAACAGATAGACAAACAAATTTACAGATTTGTTAGCTGCGATCATTTTGATTTACGGATTATACTTTCTATACTACATGTCCAGAGACAATAAAGGTATTCTAATTTAAAACTGGCTCCAACTATGTGCATAGTTAAAGCGAACACATTTTTGAAACAGTTTCAATCCAGTTACTGAAGGGGCCCTCACAGTAAATACTATTGCTTTTGTGGTTTTTAGAATGTTTTACATGCATATTTTGATGCTAATACTCTTGTATTTGTAAATATCATTTTAAATGCAGGATGTTCAACTATAAATACGATAATATTGTTGCAATGTGATATTAGTATTTTTACTTAAGTAAACCATTTTCACCATTTAATATGGCAGCAATTGACTGGAAAAAAAGCCAATAATGTCAACTTTTTTCAACGCTCGTCATAAGCAAGCTGGTTAGATGCTGCATTGTTCTGGTTCGCATGAACATAAAAAGAGCGGACTTTCCAGTGTACTGTTCCCGGTAGGCAGCAAAATACATCATCTGCAGGTTGTTACCTGGGAAATGATATTCATTGCATCTGAGCTCTTCCTGGCATCAAGTACGCTTCTGTGTCTCAGAAATTATCTGAGTGTCAGCCTACAGACGTGTTTTGACACAATTTATCATGCCAGCTTCATTTGCCCTGTTTGGGGCAGCAATTAAACATTGTCTGCATTGGCAGCCTTTGTGCCCATCGGTTTTCTCTTGCCACTGGCTTCTTTGATGATCGAGCACGTTACATTTATACACCCTGAAGGACGATCAACATGTTAGTCCCTTTGGTATGATTCAGTGATGTATTCTGCTTCATTACCATTTCAAAATGCAGAATTACCTGTCAGGGCTCTATTGGGAGCCTTTGTTGCCAGCACTCCTACACCCACAGTAACAAAGGGGACTGCCTCTTAACACATAGATTGTCATTAAACGAAACTGGAGCTATTTGTAGGTTCATTAATTACACCCTTTCACACACGACTTCCCTTTCCATGGAACAAAGGGAAGGTGAACGAGGACTTCCATTTTTGCTGTACATCAATGTCAGATTACAGCCGTCCCGGCTTCAGCTAGCTTCCTCTGCTCACTCTCTGCTCCCTGAAGATATGAGATTAATTATAAGAGAGTCAGGTGCAAAAAGTGACACAGTTGTCAGTGTGTACACACTGTCACCTTAAACTTTATGCAAGACTCATGGCCATGAAATTGGTAGAACTGGTTAAGAACTTTCATAATCGTCACATGTCTCATGAATTCACAAATTCATGTCTCGTTCTGCAAGGGAGGGTTCAGGGTGTCATTCAAAATGTCATCCATGTCCTCCAGAGAGCCAAATGTTGCACTGCAATTAGTTCGCAGGGTGATATTATAAGTATCAAGTCATCATCCCGACAGTGTTGGGCTCTAATGAGTGACTGGAACACATCTGATTGTTTGCATGCAATGTGGTACTTTTATGTGTATTAGGGACTCTAGAAGATGCAACTTTGTATGTTAGAAGATGGAAGAAAATGAGGAAGGATAGCATTTCCCACTTTTCATAATCATAACCTAATGGTCCACTGAGTGTTGGCCAGCAAACATTAACTCCTCTGTGTTATGTTTGTGCTGGGAGTATGTGCAGCTTATAATACAGTGGGAAATGTTTAGTTTGCTTTTCAAATAAGGTGAGTGGGAGTCACTAATAATGCCAAACCCTGTGCATACAGGACCATGCATCTATGGAGTAATCTATCGTCTTTACATACTGTATGTTCAAATCAGAATGCGATTGCCATAACTAATCTGTCACATTTAACATCTTAATTAAAAGAATAAATCATAATACTTCCCCATGTGTCACAGTCTCTCTTACCACTTGAATTGTCCCTCCTGTGTGACGAATTGTAAAGCCAACAAAAGCTAATGAAAGTATGTCAAACTCCATCCCCTTGGTAAATGAGACAAATCTGATCGATAACACAAACCAGCTGTTCACATACATTTCTGATGTTTTGGGGCCTCTGAAGGGAGGTAACTAACATCTGTATTATATCTGCAAACATAGTAATTGATCATAAATGGAGTGTTTCAGAGGTTGTCACCCTTGATGCATTATGGGTGAGGTGCTCTGCTGGAGTAATGAACTTCATTTCACTTGTCTGTATCTGATAAGGACTGTGGTTTTACGCTCACTTATGGATGTATTAATCTGTAAGCCTTGTATTTTCCAACCTTGTTAAATTTTGTGGAGTTATCTTCTAGATACAGATGTGCTTTTAAAGGATTCTTGATCAATTATCACTCAAGAGAAAAGATCAAATTTAGCCATTATTTAAGCACACATCTTCATGACTTGCAAAACAAATGAAACAATCAAACAATGAGCTTTTCCTTTCATGTAAATTCATTTTATGTCTAAGCATTTACTGACACTGCCAGGTTGTGGTTAATAAATGGCCAGGACTGGAGACCGCATTTATTATGTATGCTTTAATTAAATGATAGTTTATCAGTAGCATGTTTTATACCCTGTGATGTGAAAATTGCAACTGGCATCTGAAAAATGTTGCACTAGTGCTTCTCTCATCACCAAGGATTCCCAATGCGCTAGGTTGGATCCCATGCCTCAAAATGCAAATACAGCAATAATAAGCCGTAATAACACAGTTAAAGTGTCTCACAGTAAATAGTGTCAAAATTAATGAATGACCGAAATAAAAAATAAAAATAAACAATGACACCAAAAGAGCAATCCATCAGAGTCATCATAAAACAACATCCTCATAAACTAGCAGAGGCCATTATGTAAGCTCTTGTATGCCATAGAAGTCAGACTTAGTTCACAATTTCAGCTAATCAATTTCAGTTTATCCAAAAGCCAGTCCACATCAGCTAATGGCTCAGCTGATTCTCTTCTATGCATTCAATGGGAAGTCTCATACACCGAGCTGTGTGTCAGCTGCTTTGACCTGCATAACTTCCTGCTTCCTCTTCAAGCTGTTTGCAACTCAGCTCCTCCGTTTTATGCTGTATCTGACTTAATCAAGATCACTCTTATTGTCATTGGGACTCGCTCATTTGTGAACCATCGGGGGTATTTGTTGTTTAGCTCCCTGCCTTAGCCTTTCCGTCTAGGCATGAAGGAGGAGAAAGTTCCCAGAACACAGCCATACCACCAAATTTAACTAAAAGATACTTTGATTTCAAATTGCATTGACTATGGTAGTCTGGGCTGAAATGCAATGAAACATTCTATTCAATCAAACGTAATATATGCTGCTTATCTCCCTGCCTTAGTCCTTTCATGTAGTCAGATGTTAGTGCAGGGCAGTGAGTTCACTCCTCTTTACACTCTCTACGTAGGCATATGGAAGGGCTGGAAGCTCTGTGTATGGAGCCATAATGCCAAATATGCAGAAAAATGTAACTTAATGCATATTTAAATCTAAGTTTCTTTGACTATTATGGAAATAAATTCTCTGCAAAAACATCTTTTAAGGTGGAGCTCAAAACAAGTGTTCATCCTCTCATCTGCAGGTTGCTCCAGTGTCTGGCTCCCTTAGTAGCAAAGGCAGGTTCACTTTTATCCTTTAGACCTTGTTGTTGAAATGACCAGAGGGAACCCATCTGAGGATCTCTGCATGTGGGGAGCTGTGTACTGGATGATAGCTCAGTTTTCAGTCACACAGCTTAGGGACAAAAAACAGCTGCTCTTGTGCAGCAAGTCAGTAAACATCTCCAAAAATGCCCTGAAATTGACTGGTAATTATAGAAGACGGACGTTTTATGCACTTCACCCTGTTTCTTTGCGACAGTTGATCAAGGCAGTGGGGCCTTTGGTATTATCTACTATTTTTTTTTTAAATCACAGTATAAATGCCAAGTCATATTTATATATGAACATTTGTAGTTTAATGTTGCTATGTTTAAGTTCATTAAAAAGTTTATGATGCTAAAAATTCTAGGTGAATACATTACAATAATAATTACAACTCTATAGCACGTAATTAAATTATGTCACATTTTCTTGATCATCCGTCGTGACTCTTAAAAGGCTCTTAGAATTGAAACCATTTCAATTTTGATGAGGTCTTGGATTTTGAAGGTTGGCCATCAGTCGATTGCTCAAAAGTCAGAGAAACTTGTATCAAGTTATTGAAATAGCCTATGTTTGACAGGATCTTTATCAAACTTTGGGAGAATTTGAACAGTAACAAGGGGAATCAAAGTTAAATTAGATATAATAGATTAAAAAACACATGAACATTCGACCAAATGACAATATCAAAGATTTAAGTCCCCCTCTAGTCAAATGTGTTCCTCCAGTTGCACCCTACCCTCGTACATGTGTGAAGAGGATGTTTAAAACACGTAAAGAGGAAGTCCACATAGTTGGATTTGTTGAGGCAGAAAGTGATTTTGACTTCAGGTAAAAGTAATAATGAAAACAAACAGTTTATAAAGGCTGCCCAGTCTATCTGTGGGATTGAGATTCAGGTCAGCTGATGTGTTAATAAACAAACAATACCAAGCAAAAACGAGAAAGCTGACAACAAACAAATGATGTGTGTCTTATTTCAAAGCACTTCCTGAACTGAAGAAAACTTTTATTAATACTAAATTCTGACATGACGGAAAACATCAAACTAAAAATCCCACAATCCTTACTTCCTGACCATCTTATTTTAACTCCATCCAAAACAAGTCACTGTGCTGCACCTGCTTCCAGACTGTTTAGAGATTCAACAGTCCAAATTAAGTGTTATCCGTTTTTGACACCTGACTTAAATGTTGATATAGAAAGTGTCTGCTGTATAGTCTCACCTCCCTCCTGGACCTGTGTTCGCCTTCTTTTTTTTTTTTTTGCTCCGCCAATATGTCTTCTGCCGGCAATTTCAAACTTTGATCTCTGCTATCTGGCCCTCTTCTTATGAGGTGTGTTTGGGGTGGTGATTGAAGGTGATGGGGTGAATATCAGAGACTGACATTTCTCTGTCATGCGATGTCGCAGGCAGCACCTTCAGTGTTGCCAGCACACATGTCGTGTCCTGCTGGTGCGTTCCAACACTCTTCACAGAGACCTGGGGAAAATAAGAGCACTTTTTCTCAAAATGAGGGTTTGCCTGATAAATCTGTTCACAGTATCTTAATTAATAAACTTTAAAGCTTTTCCTGTTTCATATACATACTACCTGCTCCAAAATCTTCCGCCTTTTAAACTATTCTCTTATGCGCTGCATAGTGGCAAACTCTAACAATGGAGGAAATCAGCCATACATGTATAAACAAGACACAGATTCCCAGGAAAAAGAGGAGGAGCTACTTAGTACAAGGTCAACTACAAGTTGATGCATTAGAATGGTAAGTTTAGTTTATACACTTTAAGGCCTGCTCCCACAAGTCATTAGGATTGGTTCCCTTGGTTTTCTACAGAGAAGACTTGCGTGTCAGAATTCATTTTGTGGAGACTTCCATTGGTGGATTGCAGAATGAAGGCAGAAATTCCTCAGCCATGATGCTGTCTTTTTTATTTCAGACACGATGTGTGTCGTACATACAAAACAAAACATGGACATATGAAAGGCTCTGATTATTAAGGAAAAAGCTTCCCTGCAAATCTAGAATAAATGCTTGCTTTTTTGTTTTGCCCCTTGACATCTGAAGTGTGGAAGAATTAAACTAGTTTTAATCCTCTCACTGCTAAACCATGGCTGGAGAATGAGAGGGAAAAAAAAGCAGAAACACACTAAGAAACCGGATTTTAGTCAGCCCTCAGCCTGGCTTAATGAGGTCTAAATTAGGATCATTCCTCTTGTCACTTCCATCTAGGGAAGCATACACGTATCGGTGCTGACCACGACTGGCCATTCTTTTTCTCCTCTTTTAAGATCTCCTCCCTGTGCCAACCCAGGCTTTCGTCTGCTTGAGGATTCAGATCTGTGTCTTGTCATCTAAAATGGAGATGTATGGGCTTGTGCTGCCAGCCTCGATTGAGCCTTGACATGCAGCAGGGTCTCAGCTGTCAGGAGCCATTTCCTGGCCAGGGTCCTGACCAGAACAAGATTAGGTCCATCTATCTGATTCCCGATTGCTCTAAACCTATTTCAACTGTCATTTACTCTGCTAGTGGGTCATTAGTCCTACATCTGTTTTATTTTGTTGCAGGGTCTGTGGAACTGTGGCTTGATCAGATTATACTGGATCAGTAGTGCCCTACCAATATATATATACTGTATAATATAACTAATTTTCCTGTCACATTCTTGCCATGATGAACCAAGAATGATATTAATTGCGCTAACTACTGGCATCTGTTTGACGGTGTTACGAGGAGAGCGTTTGAAAATCTGTGCAAATCAGAACTCTGAGAAGACCCCCATTGTTGAAACAGTAAGATAACACTGCACACTGTTATTGGTGGTACTTCTCCCTGTACAATTGTACACAAGCAAATGAAACATGTTCATAGACCTTTTAGATCTGTCAACTGTATGTGTCATTTGTTCACTGGCAAGAAGACAGGATATCTAGTGACTGAAAACTGACAAGTATGAAAAGTTTGCCTTTTGATGTATCGGTTCAAATACGCAGCATCTTTTCTTCTCAACTGATACTTTGTGAAGCAGTGCAAGTTGAACCTAAAGGCCTTATGAAACCCTGATTCAGAAATCACATTGATTTCTTCAATTAATAAAAAAAATTCTGCAAAAGATTAAATGTCAGATTTTCTTTCAATTCATAATGACTGAGGCTTTTACAAATGAGTCTGGATTTTTTTCTACTCCACAAAGTGTTACTGAACGTCTTTCTTTATTCAGTCACATCCTGTCAGTCTGTATTAGCCTTTATTTGATGATGGGTTTGAAATCAGATCCAACTCAAATGCTAATGTAAACAACTATTGTTACTGGGCTTGCCTCCCTCCCTTACAGCCTCTGTTGATGGTTAACGTTTTGATTAATCTGACAGGACTTTCCTGATGGGATAACAGCAGGTTACCTCTCAGAAGATTATAGAATGATCTGTTAACCGCCAATTTCTCTTGGGTGGCGTAACGCAGCAAGCCTGCCAGAAAATCATCGCTTATTCAAACCAGGCTACACGTGGCGCTGGCAAACAGCATGCTAATCTGCAAGTGAGAGGAAGACGCAAACAAACAGACCTCATGGGAACAAACGAAAACAAATCAAAAAAAGGCATGTAGACAAGCTGATGAATGCGGGTCAGAGGTAGCAAACCTGTTGGGAAGAGGGAGAGGGGAGGCTGATGGGATTGCAGGTAGAGGTTGGGAGATTGGAGAGTGAGTCATTGCAATGGGTCATGGCAACCTCAAGATAAAATACACTCAGAATTGACTGGGGCATTGTTTCAAAAATGTGCACGTCAGCTAGACATCAGTTATTCTGCTCGGTCTGCGTAACATAATAGTGAGTGTCCTTGTCTAGTATATGTTCTCACAGGTGTCCGTTTCGTGGGTGGCCCATCAGCTGTATCTCTCTTTCTGCATCCAAAGTGTAGTGATCATATGTAGCCCAGTTACAATACAGGAGATAACTGGAAACACTGGATAGGGCACAGGATATGGCAGACACAGGTGAAAGGCATGAGGTAATCACAAGAGGGGAACACAGGTGAAAATATAAGACAAGACACAAGGAGAAACGGAACCTACAAAATAAAACAGGAAACACTAGAACACAGGTATAAGAAATGAATACTAGTAAAATTGACACTGGAAACTCAAACACTAGAAAAATACAAAGACCCTGTTGTTGTTTTGGCACAATTCCTGATGTCATTGAGGATGAGAGGTTATGACCAGTACTGCAGCCCACCACCAGATGGCAGTGGTTATGCTACTTCACCTTTGGAGAGCTCTCGTTCATCCTTGTATGCAGTATCTGATTGCTACTAATAAACAGTACATATCCTTGAATTTAGTGGGTTTAGATGACAAGTACAGATGTATGCTGAATGAAGCTCTCAAAGCCATGTTGTTGTAGTGCTGCTGTAAACCCCATAAACATTTGCAATAGGAAACATGGTACTATAAATGTCTTACTGGCCTTTCTAGATATCAGTAGAGCCTTATTTTAATGTTTTGTACAGCTTTTTCTAACATGGTTGGCTGTGAATGCAGTGCTGTTGCCATGATTAGAATTACTCTTTAGTGGTCAATAAAGTATATTGATATTGCAGTAGAATGATTCTAATATTGATTGAAGTTAGAGAATTGCGCTTGACTGTAATTCAGTACATAAGAGATTGTATTGCACGCTGTATACATATACTGGTGTAATTGTGTGAGAAGGGGGAGAGATACTTTGTTGTAATAGAAGTGGTGAGTGTTGGGTTTATCAGAACTGAACTCCGTGACGGGAAAAAAAACAGTTCACTGTGATAGAACTGTGTATCTATGTTGTTTTGGTTTCAAGCGGATTTAGCCTAATTTCCAGCTGTGATCGGATGTCATTGTCTTTTTTATAAACTGTTCATCTGAGAGTGAATATTCCACAGCCTGCCATAAGCCTTCTTATCTTTATCTCTATGCTGTTAACTTGACGGACAGCTGATCGTTGGCAGTTTTTGTTTGCAGTCAGAGGCCATCTTTTTTCCAGTTGTTTTCTACTTTTACTTAGAGCAGAAGGGCACCCAATGCTATTTATTGATTTACTTTTCTCTGTCCAGTTTAAGTGTAAGTTTAAGCCAGTATTAATTAAAATGGGGCTAAATGAAGTTTTCACTGTCAGTATCTATTCCATATTACCAGACCTTTGAAGTAACAATTTTAGCATAGTTAATGCCAAATAAAGTGATTTCCAACTTTTTGACTTGCCCGATGCCATTACATTGTCTAACTTTGTTAAGTGAACAAACGAGTCATTCTCAAAAAAGTGTATCTTGTATAATTATATCGTCTAGGAGACCAAGAAACAGAGCTTAGAATGGAAAATGCAAGATTTTTGCTTTAATATGTGTCTGATTTTGTACGTATTGTCTATAATCATATTATATTCTAATAATTGCGTGTTTTTTATATCCTTATGGAGAGGGAAGTGTGGCATATTTTGCCCATATTGTTTTATTATGTACTGTTTACTACTACGACTCATACTGTTGAACTGCAATTATTGATATGAAGCTACATGAATCAGCATCCTTTCTCAGCTCATGGCATGCATACATTGTGGCATTCCCATCTTTTTCCTTGTGTTCTTTGTATTAGCTCATGCTCATGCCCCCCCCCCCAAATTTCCCTGTAATGAGGACAGATTAATGGTACACAGAGAGAGGTACCTGACGAATCCAAAACCTCCCGACTCCTCAGGCAATTTCACACAGAATCTGTCTTTTTTTCCGCTGGACCGAGAGTCCATTCACTGTGTGAATGAGTCAGGCAAATCCAATTCCAAAAGGGAATGGGATTTGAGATGGGGAGCAAATTGCACCAGGGTGATGCTGGACTGGTCAAGAGACCCTTGAGAAAAAAAAAAAAGTTAGCTCGTTCCAGCACAATAGAGGACATTGCTGTTATCTTTGCTGTTAGTCGTGTTTTTATAATTGATTTCCCCCTCCGGCACAATGGCTGGGCAATAATGAAAAGCCTGTCATTCCTGTTCCTTTGTGTTGTACGTTGATGAGGTCATTGGCTAAAGGTGGCCAGAGCTGCGGACTGCATCGTTCTCACAGAGAGCGGTCAAGAGGTTGAGGACATTTAGGGAATCTATATTCATAAAATCTGGCAAAAGGTAAAAATGCTGCAAATTCAAAACAACCAACAGGTCAAGGACTGATCACAGTGAGACAGTCCTGACCACTGCAGTGCTACTGTTAATATTCCTATTTCTTATCTGGGAATTGTAGCTGCATTCCCTGAATGTTGGGTTGAATAAGAGCATCAGCAGAATGTCAAGAATGCAGGAGGGGAACGCTACGGTCATTACTTCAATGTAGAGCAGGGCTTACTTATACATAAATCCCAGGAACAACGATAATCTGTAGCTTGATTGAAGTCGCAATTGGTCATTAAAGATTTAATTGCTAATAGTGGTTCAATTTATTTAAAAGGAATTCATTGAAAGCTCTGCCTATCTGACAGACTAATGCATTTAATCGGAATATAACAATTAAACCAGCAGCAATATGGATGGCAATTAGTAAATAGTGCTTCAGTCACTCTAAAAGGTTTGGTGATGTACTTTTGTCTTGTTATTACCTCAAGGCAACTCCAAGAAATATGGTCGGGGCCACATAGAACTGTGCTGGCTCCACGCACAGAGGGTTTGGCACAAAGTCACAGCACAAGGGCAAGAGAAGCATGTCAGATAAAATAAGGAATCCCATAACTGGGATGTCCGTGAAGGTTCTCAGTCATCCAGGTCATCTTATACTTGGAGTGTTTAGTAGGAAGCAACTGGACTTCTTATCTTGTTTGAAGACGTTTCACCTCTCATCCAAAAGGCTTCTTCAGTTCTGAGGGTCAGTGTGGGAAACCCAGGTATTTAACCCAGAGTGGGTGGAGGCAATCACTGAAACCAAGGACGTGATTGAAGACACTCAGTCTGTGGGGGTGAACCTCTGGCTAGGCATCATGTGAGTCGTTAAGGTCACATGAGCCCAAGTGTGAATCACTCGAGAGTGTTTGCCCCTCACCCCTGGTTTCATGTGACACCTTGGGCTCACATGGCCCCAGGTGTGTATGAGGGCTAAACCGCCTAGAGAGGGCTCCCAAGACAGCATTGTAGGTTGCAGACAAATGGTGTCTTAGTCCACCACCTCTGTTTAGAGAAGATTTCTCCAAGTGGACATAGATGGCCTCTTTTACTCCTCTTTTACTAGTCTTGGGAGCCCTCCCCAAGTGGTTTAACCCTCATACGCACCTGGGGCCACCCCAAGGTGTCACATGAAACCAGGGGTGAGGGGCAAACACTCTCGAGTGATTCACACCTGGGCCCATGTGACCTTAACGACTCACATGATGCCTAGCCAGAGGATTCAACCACGTCCTCATTTTGGCTATTGCTTCCACCCACTCTGGGTTAAATACCTGGGTTTCCCGCACTGACCCTCAGAACTGAAAAAGCCTTTCGGATGAGAGGTGAAACGTCTTCAAACAAGATAAGAAGTCCAGTTGCTTTCTACTAAACACTCCAAGACCATAACAGTAATGTTTTGAGGCACAGTCCTGCTTGTGATACACCTGATGATGCAGAGATTTTGGCAAATGATAGGTTTTTCTTCATGTTTAAAACTCCCCCAACTCCAGTCGTTGCACGTAATCACTCTCTCCTGCTGAGCCACAGCTCATTCGATAGCACTGTATATGAAAAATGAGGAGGTAAAATTGCCATGACAGTTTGAAGCTCACTTGTGTTCATGGAGGCACTGTACACCCAGTCACACATGCATTCTCATTCATCCAGTTGCTTTTCAATATGGCTCTAACTTCTCTTTCAAACCAGCACATGAATCTCTCCAGCCAGGTTTCTTTCTCAAGTGGGGTGAAAGAGGCTGAAACCAGAGAAAAATTGTACATTTCACCAACCATCTGAAACTCATTCGTCTTCAGTCAAATATGAAGGATCAGAAGTCCGTGGGCTTTGGCTGTTGATTCCTACCATATCTCTGTGGTTTGACCCACACAGTACTTGAATCCCTTCAGAATTAAATCCAATTCTTAAAAAGCTTTTGGGTTGTGTGGTAAGGATCAGGCTGGTACTCTTGTATATGTCCTGGTTTTATGGCTGCCTTGATTATTTGTGGAAGAACATAAATCATGTTGAAACACATCTCGCGTAATTAACTATCCACTCAGGGTCTGCCTTGAAATTAATAACTGCAATGTTTAATCAAGATTTACATCAAACAGCAGGAAAGTCTTATGTATATTTGCTCATACTGTGCCCTATCGGCTTGCTGATAGGCTATACGTTATCATTTTTGTCTTTTAATTCCAAATAGTGATATTACTCAAAATTATGGAAATAAGATGAAGTTGATCAGTTTTATGTAGTATCAGCACCTGCCTCTGAGGTGCCAGCTCTTTAATTAATTGGACAGTAATTAACAGTTAAAGTCAGGATCCTGAGAGGAAGCGAACTTGAAAGGCAAATCTAAACTAATGAGGTTCTACTTTGAAGTAATGAACTCTCTGGTTTTAGGGTAATCGCGGGCTTGTGGGCTTTACTCAATTTATCTCAAAGACAGGCAGCTATGTGGGGATGTACAGTATTGTTCTGTTCTTCAACTTTTTGGTCAACTTTATGCTGCAAATTTAGTCTTTTACTTGAACAGACTGGTATTGACATTTATTTTTCCAGTTTCCTGTCTCGCTCCAGGTGTGGCCCTCATCCAGACGTGTCAAACAGTACAGAGTTCGAGTAACAGAGAGACAGACAGTTTACTCTACATTGGTTCTGCGTCAATAAATATCTTGTATTTTAATTATCCATATCCATATAATCCATATGACAAGGGATAATATAGCTGTTGGAGGACATTCAGGGCTGAAAATCGTTTAATCTCTGCACACTAACTAGGCAATAGGGCCCCTTGATGTCAGGAAGACAAATGATATTACTTATATCATTACTTACTTATTTTACTTATTATACATAAACACATTTTGCAGTTAGATTTATGTCTTCTTGTTTTAGCTTTGCACTGCAGCATATTATCTTTCATTACGTCAAACAATAATTTGGCAAAGGGAAGTAAAAAAAATTAGGGCTACACAGTAAACCAATGTTACAGAGACAAGCAGATGCATTTTATTCTACAGACATTTTAAAACATACCGATGGCAGAATGCAGCCTGTGGCCAAAACTTTGAAGTCCAGCTCCAGTTGTTGAGTGGTTGCATTTGGTGGCCTTCACAACATTATCTGTGGTAATACACACTTATGTGTAACGGGTGTGAGAGCGGACCCAAGAACAGCACAGACCTAGACCGGAACAGTTCAGAACTTTATTGCCAATGTTCAAGAGTCCAAACAGACAACAATCAGGAAGCCTGGTCGGCGAGCACAGTCCAAGTTCTGAATGGGGCAGGAGTCTCCAGAGAGGGAGTCCAGGCAGGCTGCAGGCAGACAGGGAGCGGGCAGATGCAAAGTCCAAAGACAGAAGGCAGGTCAGGTTACCGGGGCAGAGACGAGGAGACGTGGTCAGGGGCAGAAGACAGGTCAGGTACCAGGAGATCCATCCGGAAAACGGTGCTGGAGAGTAGTGCATGACGCAACGACAATCTGGCAGAGAGTGAGTGTGGAGGAGCTGGTTAAGAGGAGGCTGGGTAATAGAGCCGACTGGGGGGAACAGGTGAGTCTAATGATCTTGATTAGGAGAGGTAGGCAGGCAGGTAGAGTGGGTTGGTAGAGGGGAAGACCAGGAGTGGACTATAACTTTATGACTCTTCATGAAAATTCCAGTTTGCCAACACCTCATATAATCCAAGAGCTACCCTATATTGTCATTGTTATGTGATTCTGAGAAATACACAGTCTCATACATCACTTTTTTTTCTTTCAAATCTTTGGTGAAAAAAATGCACGTTTGACTAGACTGCTTATACCGCTCTAGGATAAAAACCCTGATGCTGCACATGTCCAACTGTTTATATATATATAGAATTCCTCACTATTTGGTATGTAAACTTCATGATACACTCTATTTATCTATTTATAAAACTCAGGAACATTGCACTTTGCACACTTTATACACAGTGGCCAGATTGTACATAATACTTTGTATATTTTTAATTGTAGTATTTTAGTTTTAATAATCCCTTCTTACATTGTGTTTGACTTATTTTGGTACTTACCCTGCACTGCTACTCACTTCTGTACTGCTGTGTCAACCTGAATGTCTCCCAAGGGGGATCAATAAAGTTGCATCTATCTATCTATCTACCAAAGTAAAGACACGCCAGCCTAAACCTGTTATATTTTCTTGAATATCTCTTGCATAAGCTCTGCGCTAGGCCAGCTTTAAAAAGGTTTAGCTCTTTAGTCATGATTGAATCTTAACAGACACTTCACACATCAACATGAATTTCAACCATATTATGCAAATTCTATTGTCAAATGAAATTCTATGGTTCAGTGTCATTACAGTGGAAGGTGAAAAAAAAGGTCAAATAGCTGACTGCAGACCCTTAATGTTTTAGTCTTTTTTCTCCATACATCAGGAATAGTATAATATAGGAATAGTTATATTACAAATACTTTTTCAGAGATATTTGTCATATTTTATATTCTTTGTGTTTAGATTATTTTCTTTTTGTATTCAGAAAGCTGTGTTAAAAGTAGTTTCCATCAAAACCTGTCTTTATAGGGTTGGCTACTCACTCAAATACAGTAAAAAAAAAAAAACAAAAAAAAAAAAACAACAAACAAACAATTCTGAAAACTGTGCTTTTCCCTAAAGAAACTGAAAAAGAGTTGACATTTTGGAAAATGGCAAACAGCAAGCAAAAAAAGTGAGTTGTCATAAAACCAGTTAAGTACACAGGCACACAAGTGCTGGCCAGATTGATAAATAAAATGCCTATGCTTATAACAAGATAAGGGCAGCTATGCATACAATTTATGATAAAACAAAGATAGCAGAATAAAGTCAATATAAAAGATTAAAAATAAAAAGCACTCATCAAGTAAACACAGAGAAAGGAAAAAATAAAATTGTGAAAACAGTAGTGTAAAACCAGCAAAAAACTGCAATCATGTTAGAAGAAAAGCAGTTTCAGGAGAAGCAATTGTGAAAAGATGCTTTTTAAGACTAAATTGAAAGTGTCCATAAATCAGAGACCCTATCACTTTAGGGCAGATTGTCTAAGAGTTTTTGGGAAATAGTTAACAAATGTTTCCCTGTGACTTTTAATCCAAACCTCGGGAATAATCAAATCGTTGGAATCAGAGGATTTTAGTGACATGGCCCACATATATGTTTCGACCATGTAGGCCAGAAAAGATGGGCAAAGTTATTCAGTGATTTAAGAACCAGTAAGAGTTTTAAAATTTATTCTGACACCGACACGTGACCAGCATAACAATTTAAAAATGAAAATGTGTGTTTTCTGTATAGTTTGCATTAAAATATGTGCTTCTGCATTCTGTATGAACTCTGAGTGAGCGTTTACTGTATAGACTATTCTGTGTCACCTTAATGACCTGATGCAGTCATACTATTGTGCAATGTTTAAAATGTACATCAGAGCCAATGATCACAGTGATCTTTCACTTGTTCCTTGATGTTTAGTGGAAATAATTTTAGGTGGTTGGACAGTTTCACTCAGTTTTTCAGTTTTTGCTCCCAAAACTAGGATCTTAGTTTTGTCTTGCTTTAGCTGTAAGAAGCCTTGAGTTTATCACTATGTCAGAGATGCTTGCAATCAGGCACTTAATTTAAGGGGGTAGTCAATTTACCTTACAAACATATAAGCTTAATATATTTTGCGTGATTATGGAATTGAATTATATGGCATATAATAATGTTGCCAGTAGGTACCATATACACACTGAAAAGATCTACGATAAATCCTTGAGGAACACTACGCATCATGTTTATTTTTTGACACAACAATCTTTTCTTTTTAAGCAGAAACAGCTGTAGTAAAGGTGTTGGTGAAAAACAAACGAATAATTGCGGTTATAATTCCCCTGTGAAGCAGTTAAAAAACAGTGCAAAAAAAGTGGTAGGAAAACGGCTTGAGAGCTCCGGTAGAAGAATTAAATTCATGGATGCATTTCATGATCATTTTAAAGTCTACTGATGTTATAATGATGCATGCTGCATTCAAATTTTGGAGCAAAACTTTGTCGTACATTGTCCAGCATTTTCTGAGTAATATTTATCCTGATGGCTGTAATGTTATCACTGAAATAAGCAGAGGAGCCCGTGCCCTTATTAAGGCTTGTGTGATCCGAGTAATAGTAAGGGGGAGGATTGTGTGTATTGTATTACGTGAGTTCCTTTAAGATATCATGGTGGAGATTTTTTTGTTACACATCTCTGTAACATTTTCTCTTGATTCATTTTTTTTTGTTGTTGTGGAAGTCAGTGCAATTTTATTGCACAAGCTTACTGTGTTTGCTTATTGTTTTTGATTGAGTCCAGCAATATTGTCATGTTTGCATCACGAGTGGACAGAAGCATACATGTACTTAATACCTTTCAATTGCCAGGGTTGTATGTGTTTTGTTTCATCAGTGCAAAATTGTATTATGGTCATGTAAAGTTCAAGCTGAAAGACAAAGGGTTTGGTTTCATCTGTTTGTGTGTGAACGAGTATAAGCATGCATAGCCGCACATTATGTGGGTGAGAGATCAATATTGGCCTAATGTGGGTTGACCTATAACTTTTGGTCTTGCACTTTCCTTATCATATGTATGTTATCCATGCTATTTGGTGCCTTAAAAGTTATAAAATTGAACTGGAGTCAGGAGTAATTTTTTGATTCATTATTGTATGTAAATTAAATGTAACCTATGCTTGTGCAGGTTGGATGGAACAAATAAGGTGAGATGGCACTCAGGGAGCTTACGGACATGATGACAGTTGTGTTACTGACCATGTTAATATGTCTATAATGTAAGCTGTTTATAATGTAACATACATAATGACTAAAATGAGCAGTCAACATCATGGCTGAGGATTTTGGCTTTCGCACCACAGTCCACCACTGACAGACTCCAAATGAACGGACCTACCAAACCAACCCAGCTCTTCTATGTAGAAAAGTTACTGAACCAATTCATAACGTTTCAGAAATAAAACCATTCTGACCAATCAACCTTGTACCGTTGTAATAAGTAACTCTCGCCTTTCTTACTGATCCTGTGTCTGGTTTAAACATGTATGTCTGATTTACTCCAATGTTGGAACTTGGGCACTGTGTAGTGTATAGTAGACTAATTTAAAAATCAAAACATGACAAAGAATGTATGTTTTGCCTGGCATTACATAGACAATTAGATGAGGCAAAAGTGTAAAATGACATCCAAGCCTTTTAAGGCCACAGAGAGATTTTTTTCAGGGAAATAAAAACATGAAATATGAAATAGCCAATATTTCATATTTAAATATATCTAAATAAGCATTTTTACAAAGCAGAAACAAGTGTGAAGGGTCAATCAGTGAATCAATCAATATACACACATACTGTATGTTACATATATTGGAAGTAACAGGCATTTATATGACATTTAAGATGTAAGTTCTGAGTTTTTAACAGTTGTGTTCATAGTTACAATACTGCTTGTAAAGAGAGTCTATTAATTCAATTAAAAGGTGATAACCAGACTTACAATTTGGTAGTGTACGATAACGTATTGTGTGAAACTCTATGTACTCCAGCAGTTGTCCATGTAGATGTCTTGTCTGTGGTAACATTAGCGCCTATACTCAAGTCCGTAACTATGATTACATTGTAATTATTACGGCTAATGATAGATAAGAGCTCATAAAGGTCAGAAATGAAGCAAAGACCGCTTTGGTGGTCTAACTACGAGACATTCAGTGTGACTGCATTCCTCAAATGGGCTAAAAACATCAAAACTACCATTATTTTTAATTGAGTAAGTGAAGTTATTTTGTGATGCAGTTTCAATACGATTGACAGATATATCCATGTTAAGCCATGTTAGGCAGTCTAACTGTTAATTTGCAAATTGATTTATATCTAAATAAGAGCATTAATTTAAAGTTTTATTGACCAGGGTCCTGATATTTAAAAGGGACGATTGCAGATTGCTCTGATCTGTAAGTGGCTGGCAAATGCCATTGGATCTAGGAAATTAAAGAAGGTTGTTAAAATTTACTCTGAGGTGAATTAGGGGTTTAGATCCTATAAGAGGTTGAAAATTATGGATTTGAAACGCATTCTCTGGGGTCTTTCAGTTGCATGGCCAGGAATTTTGGCTATATTGTGGGATGAGTTCACAAGTTCAAAACAACTTTTTTGACTTTTTCATAGAGAGAAATCTCAGTGGCGGAAATCCCCTGGTCTACCAATTGGATTGGTGCTAGAATCGATCAGAATGAGCAGATATTGAGAAGATGTTTTACAGGTCCGAGGGAGGAGCGCTCAGATGTGGAACACATTACGATGTCCGTATGTTTGAGGATTTTGTCCCAGGCCATTTTGGGTGTGTGCTGTTGTTTCTAAATAACCATCTGTGTCCTAGAAAGAGACTGAAATTGCTGTGTGTGAGATGCTGTGGGCTGCACTGCTGTGGGCCACACAGGCTGATGAGATCAAGGTGTGCAGAGACAGCCTGCTGCCCAGCACAGCGGCCACAGAAGGGGATGAGGATAAATATGTAAATGTGCCTCACAGATCTCTTTGAAAAGTAGAACAAGTGCAAAAAGTCACTTTTTAATATTCCATATTGTTCGTTATGGGTATAATTTATACTTACAGTGTATGTACAATAACCTTGATAATATCTAGTTCATTTGCAAAAACTGGCAGAAATGTATCCTCTATATTGCAGACCTGTACCAGAGTCAGTTTTCCCCAGGACATTGAATCTGTCACCCATTAGGATAGACCCCAGTATTTATGGAAAATAGCAATTTCCACCTTGTTTCTTTTCATTTTTACAGAGAAAAACCAAGCCAGGGGAGTTTGGTGTTGTTGCCAGGCATGCACAGCATCAAGACCTGGAATTTCTCATCAGAGCTTGGATATTAAACCCTCAATTCTATGAAACACAGGAGGAGAGGTGAGTAGTGGAGTATACACTTGAAAGGTTTCAAAGTAAACAATCCAAAAATTTAAGATCTGATCATAAAAATGTTGGTGACACACTCTATGATCAACCAAGTATCATTAATGAGATCATACAACACACAAGTTCCTAAAAGCTGAAAGAAAAAAGGCAGTCAAATAATGAGATGACTACCCAACTAATGAGCGCTACGGCTCATGGTAGCGCCACTCTCTCCACTAGGATAAAGTGCTCCACCAGACCACAAATACCATTCAGGAACTGGCTCGAGTGACATGACAAAGATCCCAAGGCTTTGACCTGGCCTCCAAACACCCCAGATACCAGACTAATTGAGTTTTTATAGGATGTGTTGGAATCACAGACACAATAAAGGCCTCAACCCGCCACAAAACCCAAAGGAATCTCTGTTGTTGTTGTCACAACTCTCCTGTCCCATGGTGGCATGAGAGGGGCCGATATAATATCAGACAGGTGGTTTTAATGTTGTGGCTGATTAGTTTAATTTCTTAATTTTTACATATAATTACTACATATAGGTCAAATGTATTGTCATTATAAGATGCATATCAGTTATGTACAGTAAACCACCTGCCCTGTGTGTTCCATTTGATTTAAAGCAAATCTAACAATAAAAAATGTGCAAATTTATATTTTGATTTTATTTTTTTTCGATTTATTGAGAGGTACCTTCAGTTTGTATTAATTTTACAGAAAACCATTAGGAAAAAAATTGTGCAGATCCTAGTTTTAGTTGTATTGTTCAACAGCATTGCTGTTTAAGAAAAAATCTAAATCAGAAGATCATCATGAAACCAACATGACCATGGTGACAATGATAATGTGAATTTGACAGTCTAGCAGCTGACGGTTGTCAAATTGTCCACTTTCGACTATCTCTTGATGTATCGTTGACATTAAATTCATGATTTTCATTTAAATAATTTCATTCATATTCAAGCTTGTTTTAATGTCTGAATACTAATTTGAAAACTATGTTTTCTGCAATAAATTTGATTAAGTACATCAAAACAACCCTTCCCCTGTATGTGTGCGTGTGTGTGTGTGTGTGTGTGGGCGAGGCAAGTGCAGACACACATGTCCACACACACACTCGCATGCACACATTTGCCACTCACATCAGCAGCCTGTCCAGCTGATTCTTTCAAGTGGCAGTGGCTATTATAGCTCTGCTGTCATTAATTTCAACCGCACTCTCTCAGCCATGCAGAGCCACTGCTCGTTCTCAGTCATTGATGGTAGGGGTCATTACATCTTGCAGGCTCTCGTCTACCTGTCTGTGCCTCCACAAGACACTAACAAACCGTGCTGCCGCCACTGAACCAGCCTCCACGGAGCACCGGGATAGAAAATAAGAACTGTGCAAGTCACCTGTGCTGCCGACACACTTGGGCTCCAGAGGGATGTAATAAACAACTCTCTCACAGTCGCAGCATATGAATAATGGTTATTAAAACTGTGTTAACCACGGGACTTAAACTTTTGCAGTTTTGATGAGCTGACCATAAGCACTGCCAACTTGTCACTGGAATAACTATGCAAGTGAATTTTAATACACAGTGGCATTTACTGTATATTGGTTGTTGTAGCTCAGCAGGCTCAGCAGTGCATTTACCCTGCAGTATCAATGGTCCAACAAAATAATGCTGAGCCTGTGGTCCTTATCAGGCACGTCAGAGAACACTTCATAAAGACCACTAAAACAGGAGAAGCATTCAAGGAAAAATGAAGCCAACCAAACACATCTAAACACTGATTAACACGCCAGTCCAAGGGGTTTTAACACATGTGGTCATGAATAAGTACAATAAACATTTGCAGTAACAATAACAGTAAAAATAGACGTTTTTCATGGCATTGACATGGAGTTACAGGCTAACACATGTTTGAATAATAAAATGTAGTGTGAAAGAGCCTATCTAGACACGGGCAGCTCACTCTGATCTCAATGGAACAGAACTTTAATTAACATCATTAGGAACTCCTGTGTTTACCTGCTATTTCTTGCCAAGTTGGCTGGTGTGAAAAAGGTCAATGTACTAGGAACAACTATTATTGCTGGAGGATATGAGCATCAGTATAATGATATCAATACATGATCAACATGAACTCATATGATTGCTGGTCCTGGTGGTTTTCTGTACTGTGGGAGGAAGCTGGAGTACCCCGAGAGAACCCACGCAGGACCCAGAACTCAGGACCTTCTTGCTGTAAGTGCCGCCCTAGTATAATCATAATAATTTTATTAACTATCCAAATGTAATCATCAAACATAAAATAGACATAAACTGCAACCTTACAAAAACATTCTGAAGGGATGGTTATGTTTCCACATTATATTGATAATATACCCTATATAATCCAGCTGACATTGTGTTTTGCTATTTGCTCTTGCAGAATAGGAATACAGTTTGTAAGAAGTGGGGTTAAGCACTTTAAACACAAACCACACAATAATGCACTTTTTCAATTACACTTACCAGCCGAGCGCTATGCATGTAAATGTCAACATTTAGTTCAGTTACCATTGACAGTTTGCTGAATTAAGTCTACGTCGCTGCAAACCCTAATCACTACAACACCACAAATTTTTTATTTTATTTCTCTTTTTGTCAGAATTTGACATATATATGGCAAGATCTGTGTTGCAAATCTTTGTCCACCATCCCTGTGATTATTTATTATCTCAGTGTTTCTGCTGGTAAAAACATACCGTTGGTTAGTAGCTTTTCAAACAACTCTGTTCTGAACAATGTGGGACAATCTTGTCTTCAGCCAACTCAATGATGGTAAATAAGTAATGAGCAAAAAAATCTTTTTTTAATTGAAACATTATTTGACCAGCCAGTTTTTTTTCATCTTAGGAACCATTGGCTGGTGGACAAAAGGTTAACTTTGGCTCAGCATTGTAGGAAACACGCTCACCACTCTCAGGAGGACTGAAACACAGCACTAAATTGCACAAGCATACCATTCATCTGCCTTCACACTGGCGTGTGTGTCATGATCGTGTTTACACCCTCACACATGCTTAAAGCCCCAACACGAGCTGATTGCAGGTGTAGCATTTTTATGGCCCGCACACGGATTGCGTCGACATAAGGTTTGCCGAGGAGGGCTGGGAAACCATATTAGTCTCCATCCCCTTATGTTAGTGGTCGTAACATTTGCCATTACTCCCCCCACCTGCAAGATCCAATCACCGGTGCACACAGCCATGTTTCATGCACAATGAAAAGCGAGTGCCTTTTGTCAGGCATTCTGCAGAGTGAATTGCATATAGAGCGACAGAGATAGCATTGTTTCTGGCTGCCATAAAAAAAATCTATTTAAGGCAAATCTAATCTTCATAATCTTCTCTGGAGGTGGTGAACGGTGATGGGAAAGATTTCCATGCAAGTCCTGGATGCCTGGTTGGCAGTGCACCGAGGCTTGAGCGTGTAGGAAATTGCTGGGAGAGGAGGATATTAAACTTCAATTTGAGACCACTGATAAGCACTGAATTGGTGATTTATTTAGGCGTAATGTCAACTAAATCATTCTTAACCACTGGACACAAATATATTAATAAACACAATACTTCTGCTCGCTTTACAATTCCTGTTTTTTTCATATCTCCTATCTTGTAAATACTGTAACAAGTTATAGATATGGTTTTGAGCGAAGATAATTTTTTTGGTGATTAGTTGTGCTGTAGCCTAGCAACCCTGTGTATGTGTGCGTGCATGAGAAGGGATATGGAGACATATCTTCTTCTTCTGTTCTTTCTTGCAGCTTAAATGGTTCAGCCACTGAAGCAGCTCATACAGTACTCCACCGTGCGTCATTTTACAGCGTGTAAATGGGCCGGTGCAGAGCAGTAAGGGAAAAGTGTTGGGAGGGGCCTCGTAAGACACTGTGAATTAATTATTAATGGGTATAAATCCCAAACAGAGGGATGGGGCTGAGAATAATGTCCACTGGCATGAGTTCCATAGACATGGGCAGCCTGGCAGCTTCCTAGCAGTTAGCTAAGGACACTAGATCACTGCAGTGGCAGAGACACTCAACAAAGATCATCCTCACCTCCATGCCACATTGTAAACATTAACTCTAGTGTGTGTGTGTGTGTGTGTGTGTGTGTGTGTGTGTGCATGCTCTTTTATTTTTCTTCTTGCAAGCAAGTGTTCTCCCAGGGATTCTTTGAGGGATTAATTTACACTCAGGATTTGGGTTTAAGGTTAACTTCGGATGAAGGATTAAGTTGAGTTTAAGAGGTGGTTAAGAGGTCAAGGAGTGAATGTAACCAATTAAGCTGTGTCAGTTTGATAATATGACAATATGACATGCAGAGCTAGCGCTTGGGTTGGTGTGTCCTATATGCAGGTATAATTTCATTCCCGCCTCTGCCTGTGTACGTCTTGTTTTGTGTGTTTGTGTAAGAGTCGCAAAGCTGTAGAGGTGGGAGGAGGAAGGTTACTCTGAAAAAAAGAGAACCTGCAAAAATGAATGAAAAAAGGAAATGCCGCTGTATCTTTTAGCAGAGAAGAGGCTGTTATATCCTCATAAATTGTCTGAGCACCTGATGGGTGTCAGAAGCAAATGCTTCCAGCCCGTCCTCATGACTCATAATAATGAAAAATCTTCGCACTAAAAAGTCTGCACTATGAAAAAGAGCAGAGTTTCATTACAGAGTGAAATACCATTCGGAAGAAAGGCACTTTTGCAAAACAATTACTGAAATAAGAGTAACTTACTATGCGTTATAATAAAGTAATTAGCCATCTCACAACTATTAGTTGGAAGATAAGATTTGTCAGAATGGAATCATCCGTCATCATCAGTTACAGGAAACTCTCAAAATTGATGTATATATTTGAATAAATCATTTTAAATTGAATTACTTATATTGCTGTTTGTTCCTGCTGGTGAATAACAGCACTCTGAATGGATTTTTATTCTTTTTACAATGATTCTAAACTGTGTCAGTGAAAGCAGTAAGCGTAGCTTTTCCTTCTGTAAAGATCATAACCAAAACAATGATGTCACATTCAGATCATCAACAAATCTGAACATTTTAGTACAGCATTGAGTCAAAACCTAGGACTTCCCTGACAGAAGACCCACATATATCCTGCAGGGCAACAAAACCATATAAATTGATTGATCAAAAAGTGGTAACATATTCTGAATAAGTTTTTGTAAATCAATTTTATGAAATAGCCCAGAATCCCAATGCAATTCCTGCAGTGGGCTCAAAATAGTACAAAATACCACTTCCCCTGTCCAAGTAGAGTAATGAAGAACTACTCAAATGAAAGCTTTTAACAAGGGAAAAAAGGAAGAGCCACAGAGCAGAGATCCTTCTCCCTGGATGGACAAGATGTGCAACAAATATCATATGTACGGCGTAGATAGTCAAAATCACAGAATATACAAATTACAACGACTTGTAAGTACATCAAGACATAGATACCGTAATATACAGCCAACCACCAACCATCTGCAGGGGAATCTACTCTACTGTAGCTGAATCACCTTTTCCGCTGAGTAACAGCTCCTTTTTGCAGGCGTGAGAGAAAGAGGGAGGGAGGGAGCATCAGCATATAGACAGAAGTATGAACCTTATATAGAACAACTTTCTTTGATCACTCCTCTGTGGTATATCAGAGGTGTATAAGTTACACTGCAGACTGGAGTCTCCGTTAGCAGCCACAAACAAACAGCACTGCATTGTTATAAACTACAATGAACTGGTCGTGGGTCTAAGCTCTTTCCCGTATCCACGTGCTGTCAGTCACTCTTCTTTGCAGTTCTCATACATTGGTTCCATGTTGGTTATCTACGATATATATACATTTAAATGTCAAGAACATTACTATAATGTACCACTTATCATGTAAAGTTTTAAAAAGACCTCTCAGGCCAACAACTGTGATGGTTTTCAGCGTCCATGCTCTTAATGTGACATGCTGTGAGACCGTTTGTCTTGGCCATTTCAAAGATAACTCTCCTCTGTTCCATTTCTGTAGTTAAGATGTCAGGAGACATTTGTCAGATAGACCTAAAAGAAATCTGTAGAAAGTGGAACTAAGCTTACAGTATAAACGCCAACTACCTGGCAGGCTGTAAGGCACACAGTAGAGATAATATATCATTCGTGAAGTAGCAAGGTCCACCACTAGTACAAAAGCTGCTACCCACTCCTTTAAACAACATCTGCTGCTGTGCAGTGGTAGATGCAGTATGTAGTCCTTACCCAGCCAATTCTCATCACCAGCTCATCAGATATCAGCATTTTTAGCTCTGGATATTCATTTTTATTTATTTTATATATATTTATTTTGGCCATTCCACCAAACATGCAAATTTCTTCAGCATAGTGGCTGTGATTAGCTGCGTTAGGCAGAGAGGTGCAACTGTTCAATATGCCTGTAACGTAAAGCTGTCCGCATCTGTTTCAGGTGGTGTAGCAGGTTGGAATTCCCAAGTGAGAGACTGACAAGAATGGTAGAGGTTGGGTCAAGTGACGGGTCACACACAGGACTCTCACCCAGGAGACCAAAGTATTTATCGGTTGGTCAATCCATTAGTCAGGAGGAAACTGCAACAAACATTTGATTGATCGTCATCCGTGGTCTCCAGTGGAAAAAAAAACAAAAACACAAAAACTATTTTATCCATATATTGTATCTTCACTAAATATCTGAAAAAGCTGCTGACATTCCGCCATCCTCAGTTGTTTAAATTATACTTGTCATGTTTGCATGACATAAAGCTAAACTAACATAGCCAATATTAAACAAATTGTCACAGGTCACAAAAATGGGACCCCAATGCAGAAACAGATCAGGTTAAACAAAGTCTTTATTTGCAGAAAACAAAGTCAACCAAAATAGTCCGTGAAGATACCGGTAACAATACGCAAAGTACAACCAAAAGAGGAAACGGAGACTGAGCTTGACGTTCTAAATAAAAACCCAACAAAGTAACAACAGAAAGAGAGAACATAAAGCGAGGCAGAATAAACAAGCCTGAATCAAAAATCACAAGAAGAACCAAGGGCGAGGCTGACTGAGGCACACCGCATAACCTGAACAAAAACAGAGAAAGGACACGATCAAAAAACAGTCATGAGAGCCTCAGAAATAGCAAGAATAAACACGATAGATCACCAAACAGGCAGGATACTCTGGCACTGCAGAGAAGTCCAAGGAGGGTATGTATAGTGGGTTGATTGCCGGTAAATGCAGGGCAGGTGTGCCTCGTCAGCCATGGGAGGAGGAGAGCAGAAAGGCCCACTGGAAAAACACAGGGAGGAGGGGCAGGGGAAGCAGGAGCACAGAGAGCAACAGGACAGGCAAAACAAAACAGCAAGCAAAAACATAAACCATGACACAAATGTTGGACTGCACTGTCATTGGGGTCACAACAGCAAAGAATTGCTGTGATATGATACAGCCTCACAGATCACCTGTTTCTTTGTAACAAAGGAGAAAAATATAGTTCTGGATGCTATACATTCACTTCTGGGCCATTGTGCACAATGCATTAAATTACATGTATATTTATATTTTATTAGTAGCTATACTCTGTCCTATATTAACAGCCCTGTGCTGTGTATTTTGCATCCTGGGTGCTCCATTAAATTTCATATTGATAGGACAGACCTTGGTAACAAGGCAAATGGAGAAGCCAGCTGTGCCTTTGGGGAGGTTTGCTTATTAACAGGCAGGGAGTCAGTACACACAGTTAAACACAAACACAGGGATCACTGCTGAGCTGTCTGTCACTGGGAAAATTGCTCCTGTCCATACACAGCAAAAAAGAGGGAACTTTATGAGTGGTTTTTTTTCATCCAATCTCTAAATCAAGGCTCAACAAGAATTGTAATTCATGCTTATTCCATTCTCTTTTCTTGTTTTACTTACATACACAGTTGCTCAGGTGCATTTTGACTCATTATGAGGGGGATTTCTCATCACAAGAATGTTTGCTCATTTCTATACAACACTACATAACAGGCAGTCAAAATTACACATTTACTTTTTTGCTCATTTAGTTTTTCATCTCAATAGGGCAAAGTTCATTTAGCCCTGTATGTTGTCCTTTGTCGAGCAGCCAGCCATCTCACTGGACCGGGGAGCCGCTGCAGGAGGAGGATAATGAAGCTCCATTTTTCCTCTGAGAGGTCTGAGAAGCTCTGTCACAGCAGGTGAGGCCCTCCATTCCAGCTGGTTCTAATGAGGCCTGCTAAGACTCTCTGTGGTTTCTTGTCTGTGCTGTCAAAGCAGGATTTGGAGATTAAGTCACATAGAGGTTTGGCTTTTTTTTTTTTTAGTTTTTTTTGTTTCAAAGTGAAGTTACATAAGAACATGAGTGCAAAAACATGCAGCATCTACTCATTCTTGCACTCTGCAAGAATATCCGTGTGATTGATCCTCTGAAATGGAGCATAGCTTAATGTAACTGCATGGAATGTTAATTAATGTACCGCGTGATGAAGGTAATAACTATGAGAGCATTGAGAAAAGATAAGAATTTCAATATCACTGCAAGTGTGATGTGTGGTCTACTGTTTTTACGGGACAGTTTTAGAAATCTATTTTCATCCAAAAATTGCAATATTTTTATAGTTATAGGAAAAGCAGACAGTTTATTTTTTTTACTGTGTTGTAGTACTAGCCTAAAGAGCAGGGCCAGCTAAGTAGAACAGTTTACTTGAAAAAACATTCTCTTGCACACGTCACGTACCAGATTTCTACGCAGATGCACACACAAAACTGACTATCATGTGGATTTGCGCTGTTTTTGAAAATATAACTTATGATATATTGTCTCTAGAATGTACAATTTAACTATACTATTATTATCCTTTAGTATGGATTAAAAAAAATTGCAATACTTTGCAATAAATCAAATTTGTAATACAAATTGAATTGGGACCCAAGTATCATGATACAGTCTAATTGGGACAAAAATGTTAGTCCCAGCCCTATTAAATATTTTGTAAAATGTCCTTGTACTCATTTAAACGACTTCAATTTAACATACAACAGAAAAACAAACAAAAAAACCTACTCATCTTTTGAGAAACTAGAACTAGCCAATGTTCACTATTTTTGCCAGTTAAATTCAATGTATTTAGAGTAACTCCCAATTTTTTAATTCTTTATGTTGGGTCTCCCATGTAAGCACATGGTGAGGCAGTGAATTTTGTTTGGTTGGTAATTTTGGAGGCTCTTACCATCTCAGGCTTTTCATGTAGGCACAAGGAAAGGGAGGAAGTTGTGTGAATCATATCTTTATTTTTCCATGTATGCATGTGGAAGAGCCGGGAAGTCCAAGAAGAGAACATTACCGCCATGCAAAATTAATAAAGTTATAATACGACTGTCCAAATTGTGTTATTAATCATTGTGGAGGTTATTGTGCATTGATTTGCATTCTATATGGATTCAGTTGGTCTCACTGCATGCTGTTTTCAACTTTTCAGTATTTACATCCTGCTTATGTGCTTATCCACCTCCTATCTAAGCACAAGGAAGGACAGGATTTCTCTGCTCTATTGAACACCCATAGGGGGTCTCTGTCACTACACTCTCTGCCTTTGCCTTTCCAGATAGGCACACGGAAGGGCATGAAGGTGTTCTCTTACTGCGTTAGGCGTTCCATGTTCTATGAAAAGAGCTAAGAACTGACTGGGTGTCATGATAGTATTCCTGACAGAATTTTGTTTCTGTCTCACTCATCAAATGTGTTTTATAATCAATAAACAAGGCAATTAAGCGTTTCTTTGATCCGCAAAACAGGTGTAAGAATATTTTCTTTCCTCATATTCCGTGAGTTTTGTTTTTTGTTAGACTAAATGTCAGGAGAGCCTGCGACTGTGGCCTCTAGGGGAACAAAGTGAAGTATTATTACAAGATAATATTATTATATTATTAGAAGACAGAACAGACCAGGGATATCTGGTTAGCATGATAACTTCAGTAGATATTGCTGCAGGGCAATACGTCTTTGACCTGACGTCACCTCTACGGTTTCTTCATATTCTGCTCATGATTTAAATCATTTTCTGACCATTTAAAATAGTAGCAAGACATATCTTACAAATTGCTAATTCAAATCTCAGAATTCTATTTCTTCTACTTTCACTTTTCTTCTTAAAAAATATCTTCCAACCCAGGGATCTAATTTGAACTCTAAGCTATACTGGTTAATAGAGCTCTGGATTCTTTGGACTGTAAAATGAGAGAGGTTCTGTAAAGGTTAACATTTTTATGTAGGTCTGGGTTTCACCAGCTTCTAAGCCTGAACAATGCAAGGCCCAGTTTTGTCACTTTCACGGTTCTCTCTGCTCCCAGTGAAGCCCTAGGTGGAGAGTGAAATGAATCTAGGGCTGAAGCTCAATTAAAAAGGCAGAATCCCTCGGCATGCCGCAGGCACTCTGCGGGCTCCCTGATCTCTATAGAAAATGTCAGGAGGCTCTAAAGCATTGAGCAGTGACCGTCAACTCAGACTGACAGCATGTCATCTCGCCTCTTTCAGCTTCACCAAGCAGTGCCCCCTGCTCAACCCCACCATTCCACCCCCATACTGTACATACCAAACACAAGAAGAGCCGCCCACACTTTAGCTGTGAGGCTCTGAGAAACTGGTGAGTAACTCATTGACTGAGACAAATATTATCATATTCTCACTCTCCTCTCCGGCTCACGCACACTCACACACATGTGGCCCAGTACGCTTGTTAGAAATGCACATTCCCACTGACAAATCTGTACACGTTGACAAAGTAATTACAGGGTGGGAGTTCAGAGTCCGGGTGGTTTGTGGTCTTGTCACAAAAAAACCCAAAACAGCAACAACAAAAAGTAACTTGAGTTAGCCTCATTAATGTTGATATCTACACAGGGGAATGTAAAACTAAAATATAATCTTTTTCTTCCTCTCAGCTGCAACATTATACAAAAAAGAAATGTCCTCCAGAGAACTCAACCAACATTGTCATGAATGCAGTAGCATGTCCCAGTACGTAAGTGGGCTAGTTTTGGGAGCTTTATTATTGGATTGGGTGTCGGAAGAAAGAGAAGCTCTATTTTTAATGCCCTCCTTCAAAGTGGTGAAAGCATTTAAACAGTTGATCTAAATGTGGCCAACTAAAGCCATACCAAAGGAAGGCAAAGTGGACCTTCTGGGCTAAGTAGAACAATCTTTTTTAAAGCACTGAGGTTGGGTGCAGTGGCACGCTGCCGAGCCAGGTCCACTTCTATTCGAATGCCCTCCGTCACATGTTTCATACCATTTGCGCTTGGCTGAACCCCACTCCTTGGATTGGATCCCAAATTTAAGGCCCCTGATTTGTATGCTCGAGTGGATAAGCAGATGATTTACCTTCCCATGGCTCCAACATCAAGCTGCATGCCATTCATTAGCTAACCCATAGAATTCAGTGGAATAGCTTACAACGTCTGATGGCTCAAGAAAAGTCAAGCAAGAATTTTATCCAAGTTTGTTTGTTCTTTTCTTTATGCTGATATTTTTTGTCTTTAAAAAAAACTGCTACAGCCATTAGTTGGACCCATAAAACATGATTATCTTTTTTGTTTTTTAAAATTACACATTTTTCCATTAAAATGTCCTGGACATATTTGTACACCTTTGCCTCATCTAGGTTGTGGGGATCTTTGAATATGCTATTTTAGCCCCACCTTGTCTCTACTAAATGCTTCACTCCTCATCTGCAGCCGTAGCAACACAGGGCCTACCTGCTCCTTCACGTCCTGTCTTTTGAAATAGTCTACTATATGCTTCACAATGGCAAGTTTTAACATTTGAATAATTCAGCCAAACATGTTTGAATCCGACACAGATTCCCAGGAAGAAGAGGAAGAGCTACTTGTACATGATTAAGGTTAAGGTTAAGCCTTAGCAAGTCATCAACATTACTTCATAAGGTTTTATGCATAGAAGACCCAGGCTGTCATTTTTGGATCACAGAATTGAAGCAGAAATCCTTAGACAGATGTTGAATGCTTATTTCAGTAAGCAAATAAAAAAAAAAAAAAAAAAGTTGACTTTTTTTCATCAGATTTTTATCAAAGGTGCTCTTAAAGCATTCTTTCCTTTATTCAATGAACCAGAACTCACTCTTGAAATGATCTGTGTCTTTTTTTTTTTTTTAAGGTAACAATCTAACTTACAGTATGCATGCCTGTCTTTTCTTTATTGATGCATCAACGTACTTCCCATTTATGGCCACAAGTTCTCGGGTCTTCTGTCTGCTCTCCCATTCTCATTAAAATACTATCTTTGGCACATTATACAAGAATTATTCAAATATGTCTTACTGTCCATTTAGACACAAGGATTAAATGATTAAAATGTGGAAATCAAAGTCACTGAGACCTCATAAAATTCCATATTTAGCAATAACTCAAGACATAAAATCCTCATTATATCAAAATTTCACAACATGTTTTCTATTAAAAAATGGCAGTCATTTTTTTTTTGTGACCATATTTCCCCTTTGGTCAGATCCTTAAGTGCAGAAACAAATGTACTCACATGGAAACTGTTCAGTGAGAACTTCTATACTGCCAGGTTAAAAAGCATCCGGATTTGGCTATTTTTAGCTTCTTTGAAACAACATCAATTTGAAGCAGCATTGTCAGTCTGTATATTTGGACAGACATGTACATAAACTAAAACCTGAGAAATTGAGGTAATTCCACTCACCATTAAAACTATACTTTATGAGTTTTAGACATGCAAGAAATGACATGTCTAAGTCACATGATCTATGGTTGTTGTTCCTATAATATAACATACCTTAACATCTGGACAAGAATGTACAACGGTAAATATAAACACAGGGCATGTCGACTTTGGTCTGTTGTGTCAATTTTTTTCTGCTTGTTTGACCCATCCACCATCACATCCCCCTCCATGTGCAGACTTTCTCACTCTTTCAACTATGTTATCTTACATTATTTTCTCTATTGCATTCAGGACCATGACACAGGATAAGTAATAATTATGTTTTGATAACTTGCAAAACGACTTAAGAGGCTGATGTGCTATTCCGATGCCGTTTGGTAAAACCAGACCATAGGAACTTGCAAAATCCACCACCATCTGTCCTTCCAGATGCCTTTCCTTGACACCAAACCTGCCCATTAACCTCATTACCTCTGTTCCCTTCACCAGCATGTCCATTGAAGTCTGCTCCAATCACCACTCTCTCCTACCTGGGAATACTCTCTACCACTTCATCTAACTGACTCTAGAATTGTTCTTTCCCTTCCATCTGACAGCCAACTTGTGGGGCACAGCCACTGACAAAATTCATCATCATGCCTTCAGTTTCCAGCTTCACACTCATGACCCTGTCCAACACTCTGTTAACCTGTACAACATTTTTTGCATGCTCCTCCTTTAGGATCATGCCTTCTCCATTTCTCTCCCTATCCACACCGTGATTGTTAAGTTTGAACCTTGCTCCAATGCTTCTAGCCTTGCTGCCCTTCCACCCGGTCTCTTGCACACACAAAACATCTACCTTTCTTCTCTGCATCATTTCAGCCAGCTCTCTGCTTTTCCCCGTCATCGTGTCAACATTTAGAGTGTCTTCTCTCAATCCTACACTCTTTATTATCCTCTTCTCTCTGTCTCCTAACGCGTATCCCTCCTCTTGTTTTTCAACTAACAGCAGCACAATTTCCACCGGTACCCTGTTTGTCAACAGCACCGTTGGCAGTTGTTGTTAATCTGGGCCACGACCGATCCGGTATGAAATTCCTTTTCATGATTCGCATGTTTGATTCACAGGTTGATTCACTAACATTGCTGCTTTATTTTATCAATCAGTGTCAGAGACATAACGTAATTATGTGCATCATATAAACATTTTGCACTTGAATTAGGGCGCACCACCTAAAGTCATTACATACATAGGCCTAAGATCAGGAAGAAGATACACGATTCTTTTCTGTCGAATTCTAGAGCTCTGAAAAGTGTTTCATGTAAGGAGAGAACACATTTGCTCATGTTTTATCAGTCGTTACCAGTTCAGCTCTATAATTGTAGATGTGCACTGGGAGTGCAGAATCAGAAGGGCACTGACCCAGCCACAGGGGATACATTATCAATAATTGATTCCTTCAGACAGAACTAATATACAGTGCAGTATTATACGTTATCCAAATTCATTTCAAGCCATTATTTTATCTCTCAATTTGGAAAAGCTAAACATGTGTTAAACAGCTCACAGATGAATGACTGCCGAGGTTTTATTTCTTTCTTTTCTTCTCTCTTCTTTTTGTCCTTTTTCTTTCTCCATCTCAGTAGGATGGAGGTGATCCGAAACTGGTTCACTCCTGTTTTACTGTTTTATGTACCTAATGACCACATATAATTTCTGGAAATCTAGTCAGGATTTCTGGAAGGGCCAGACATACTCTTATAAGAGACTGTTTTACACTCATTTCCTCAGTTTTATATACAATATTTTGGCAAGCTTTGATCACAAATCACAATTTTCACTCGAAACGTGGTTACCTCCAGGGCAACGATCTAACGTTTCCCTGGGTCTGCTTAAAATGTAATTAAGGCCTAACATTCACTTAAAGGGGAAAGCAAACATTGAAAAAAAAAAAACTTGGTTGACCTAACTACTTTAATCATCCAGATGTATGCGAATTTGCTCAAAATTTTGTTTGTTATCCTGGAGGAGGGTTGGAGTCTTTAATTGAAAGATACCTCACTTGAAATATGGAAGAATTCAACCCAGGGTTGATGAAAGTAACTATTAACTATTGACACAAATAGCCTCATCAGGTGAAAACCATCTTTCCCAAAGATTTAGAGGTCATTACCCACATGGGGGACTTTGGAGCTGTTGTTGGTATTCAGCTGATAATTTCTCTGACTCACAATCTTCTTTGGTAACCCAGCAACAAGCTGCCTGGTGAAGTCCCCCTGGAGGTAAATTTGGTTTAGGAGGCAGAGGAACAAGTGGGAGGCTGGCCTGTGGCAGGAGACTGAGAGAAAATGAGAGATGTTATCATAAAGACACCCTGTATAAGCCTAGTCAGCACCAACCATTGTTTTGACTTTTATCTCATACAGGTGCCACAGGATGCCTCCCTGTCAGCCGCTGCTCAAGCGCACGAGAAGCATTGCAGTAAAAACCTGTGTGCCGTCGTAACGGAAGAAAAAATATAGCGCAAGCAGCTTATCAAGAGGCTGTCCATGGCCTGCAGCAGCGCCACAAACGCTCCACAGCTCAGTATTCTTTGTGTAGGAATTTCACGTTGTTATGAAAAAGTTTTTCACGCCGTACGGCTGTAATTTCCTTCCCTGCTACTGAGGTAATGTTGTCAGCATGAATTCATCACCTGCTGGGGGCAATTTGTCGCACCGCAAAGTGGAAGCAACTAAAAAATCCAGCACTCGGATCCACGGGGAGATTTGCTGCTCGTATGAACAACACGCTGCTGCTCTGCATCTACCCATAGTATGGAAATAATATGGAGCAGCATCTGATCATTTGGCTGAACTTGTCAAGACTGCAGGCTCGTCACGCGCAGCTGAGCAGGCCAGGGGAGCCAGAGGTGTGACAGCTTGGTGAGTCAGCAACAGCTGGGTTTTATCTTCTAGACTGAGAGAAAGGCGCAGCGACAGAAGTCAAAAGGTTGAGATCATTTACTTATTTGAAAGTAGCAGCGCCACACTAAAATGCAGTTACAGTTCAAATTTGTTAGATACTCGTAAAATCAAATCCCTTGTAAGATGATTGTGTAAAGATGGAGCACACTATGTGAGCAGAGCTGGCAGCATGAGCAGAAGGATTTTGGATGAAGTGTAGAGCTTTTTTGTTTTTTTTTTTTTTAAAGCTAGAATGTCACCTCATCTTTTGCTCCATCCCCCTCCTTTAGAGCTTACGCCATGCGTGTGAAGCATGTCTGACCAAGAATGCTTGTCAAAAATGCATTGCTTGTCTTCATTTTCTGGAGCGATATCAGCGGAGCTGAAAGCTGACCAGAGAGCAGAGCGATGATGAGTGAGGAAGATCTTTGTTAGCATGGTGTGGAGATTCTCACAGCTCCACTCCACTCACATGCTCTGCAGTGGCCTTTCATTGAATTTAAATGTTTTCATTATAGTAGTTCTTAAGGGCGGAAATTCATGCATGTTGAGAATCCATTTTAACTGTTTTTAATGTTATTTCCTGGTAGCAGTCTAAGTGTTGACTTCAATCTCTCAACACTGTACCAGAACGGTATAAAGTTACTACTAATGCAAACATGTCCTTCTGCTATTACTTTACATTTGGAGTGTTCAGCTACTCAAAGTTCTCATTAAAGAACCGAATGGCTCCTGTCAGTGTTGCCATATTATGCGTTATATTTTTAGATTTGTTATGATCGATGCATTAGTGTGTGAGCAGTAGGGCCAGGGTTTAAGATACTTTACAAACTGTTGAGTATGTTAACCTGTAGTACTGCGTCATCAATAATATGTGATGTTGTCAAATCTATTCAAGGAAGTAGTTACTCAAGTATCCGTAGCTAGGAAACAAATTGGAATAGTATTGGTCTAACAAGTGCAATATTTTCCTGAAGTGTAAACAATTTTTTAATCTGACAGCACATTTGAAAATTGAATATATCACATATCATATTTTACATGGGTCCATATATCAAGAGCAATATTGCCATATAAGTTACATGTAGGGCCATATATTGATATCACATCTATTCATTCTTTGGAAAAGTCCTAGTAAAATTTGTATTAAGTCCATACAGTATATACGAAATACCTATGCAATGAATTTTTATATGAGTTTACATGTTTTGACCCTATATGTTAATGATATATGCGTAACTAAAATATGCAAGACGACTGAGAATCGATTCGGATTTTTGTGTCGCCCAGATCTTCTGCCAGCTACAAACCTGACAAACAGCTCGCTTTCAGCTGATACAAAACGACTTTGTCTTGTGAGAGGAAAAAAAAACAAAATTAATGTAATTTTTTTTTCGTCTATGGTTCAGCACTTTAATTGAATTTTTTTTATTAACGCTTACCACAGGAAGGGAACGTAGCTTGTTCCCTCTCAATCCAGGCTCACTTCTGAATTTACAAGGCATTAGTATTCTGGGGAGAATGGGCTGCTCTCTTTGGAGAGAGAAAAAAAACAATGTCAGGAAGCAGTTGTCTGTAAATGAATGGCAGGGTCACCCACCACAG
>KV751378.1:940473-965212 GCA_001698575.1 Mola mola | reverse complement strand
CTTGAATACAACACAGTACAATAATTGAGGCGTGCTCTCCTTGTCATGACCTATGGAAACAAACAATATCAGAACATATAGCAACACGGCCACAATTCAAGATCTTCATTGCAGAGTTCATGCACCAAATTAGCATGTAAATTTTGGAGTGGCTTGGTGAAAGTTGTGACAGAAAATATAGAAGCATAAAGGAAGGATATCTAGTCATAGCCATAAGACATTCTTTTGTCCCCTTAACATCGATGGCACAAATGCCATTAAATAAGAGGAAAGCTATTCAGGAAATGAGATACAGATTTGATCATTTGTTAGGGAACGATACGTTGTCAGTCAAATTGCAAAATTTGCATGTTCTGATGAATCAATAACCATGCATATGATTCTTTTAGAGGATTGGCATGTCTCACAGTGAATGTGTGGTTGGCCAGTAGTTACAGTCTGGGCAAACAGGTGTGTGTTAAAGCTCAGAGAAGAGGGAAAGATTAGCATTGATGTTTTGTGGTTGCAGTAAATGTACAGTTTCCAATGAATAACCACTGCAGCTCCTCAATACTCCATTATTGCAAGTGAAAAATGCTTATTATTAAATTTCAACACTCAGTAATTTAGATAGTGTTTGATTTGTTTGTGAAATTACTGTAAAAGCTTTTTCCTGGACTGACGTTAGATCACACAAGATTATTGACATCCTGTGAGACCAGCCATGTCTCATCAAATGGTGTATCAATAACTCATCAAAATCATTTCATGTGTCCCAAAGCATTTTCTGCTTTTCGAGTCTAATGTAACAGCATCCATATTAAGCTTTTCTCATGTAATTTTAGCTGGGAAGGTCATGGAGAAACAGGAAAAAAAAACAGTCGGGTGACAAAGTATTAAGAGAAAGTCAAAAACGCAAACAAATGCTACAGTGTGACCCATGAGACCTCAGTTCGGTCAGACATTTTCAACAAACATGAAAAAACTTGACCTAAACCATGTTTGGAATGTGATTCATGACCCTGGTGACTCACGGAACACATTCATGTATTACTACAAGTACTGCCGAGCTGTAACCTTCTATAAACCAGGAAAAAAGTCCAGGATAGAGATGAAAGGGACATTTGAGATCAGTGAGAATTAGAGTAGGGGAAAAGATGTGATTCAGACTGTGACAAGGTCACAAGGTAATAAGTTTTGTTTTTTTTACCCTCTTTTGAACTTAAAAGAGTGGGCATGTGGTATCAACACAAAATCCAGAGTTGTTACCAGAAAGAACTAAGGGATTTTGAATCAGGACTCTCTATCACCTGCTGCTGACAAACCAGCCTGGAATAAAAAGTTACAATGAACGACAGAAAATTAACTGTCCTGATAATTAATAAACTGTGGTCATTTTTCAAGGCAACTGAAAAATTCTTGTTCCAGCTTCTCCAGTATGAGGGTTGGCTTATTTTCTCATCTTTTGTGAAATATTAATAACTTTTGCAAATAAGATACCAGGAGCTTGAGAGTTTTCTCATTATCTAATAGTTTACTGTGGACCAAAATGATTATTAGTTGCCAACCTTGTTACAAGATTTTAAATAACACAGAATTAGATTATGCATGTAGAGATTAAAAGCAGCTGCAGGACAACAATTAGCTAAATGGCACAAAAGCAGTCATTGTTTGTAAATGTTTAACTTTGGGAAGGCCCACTACACACCACTGTGATGTAAGACATTTCTATCAATTTAATCCCGCAAACGATTTTCTCTAATCATATTATAATTCCTTCACACAGTAGGTGTGTTTCCAACAAATTACTAAATAAGATTTCAAAGTTTATGCAGTAGACTGAGTTTATGATTACCTAGCGTTGGACACTGTGTCTCCACGGTTGTCTGTATGAACGCAGTCTGCATCTGTGGGACGTGTAGAGTAAAACAGGTGTAGTAGTAGGACTACACACAACATGCTGTTGATTCCATCCTGTTTGTTTTCATTGGACACTCAGTGATTAATCAGTGCTGGTCCAGTTCCCAATACATGTATCCCGCTAACAAACACCAGGACATTTTACTCCACTGACTCTTCCCAGAAACTTTTTGCCATGAGACAGAAAGGTTTATTGGATTCCTTTGCCCACAGCTTTGGGGTTTTTCCATCTTCTCTTTACACTTCACCTGGGTGGTCGACCAATAACTATAAAATGTTGAACAAGGTACAGTGTACGCGGTGGTAACTGTAAAGCCCTGCAGAGGTTTCTTCGAAAATCAATCATTCTGCAAATAAAAGTAACTCAAATGTGCTTGCTCTTAATGAACGTGGTATCCATCATCTGTGGCTCATTAGGCTCAGTGTAAGCACAGTCTATCCGAGACCCCTATCTAGATAATTCATGTCCTCATAAAAACACGCAGTCCATTGTTATCTTTGCAAAATAGTTTTCTGCAATTTGTTGCACAAATGATAATAGTTTCCTTAATTAGCTGCAACTGAGTCTTGTGGTTCCGTGTATAACAGACATGGAATGATATTTCACATTGAGGGGAACTGAAATATCTGTTAAAAACGGTGGCTCTACAGACGTCACATAGTACAATTACTTTTAAAAAGCCTTTTCTAGCACACAGGGGTGTTTTTACACGAATCACAGCTAAATAAGCTCTAATTCCACATTTGAATAATAGTGGAATACTCGAATCTACTGTATGGTAAAGTAGATTGATTTCTATAACTATTCAGTTACAGTTTGGGGCTTTGATATGTAAGTATACAATACAATGCATTTTTCCACACTAATGATACTTGTGGTAATGAACCTACAGAGAATCCATCAAGTCATCATCTCTTTAACCTGACCAAGTGATTACAACAATAATTATCAGTTCTGGTGGGGTGTGGAGGATGAACTGAGCAGTGTCATAGCCGGAGGAAAGAAGCAGCCATCAATACAAAATTTAGGATTATTAAGTGCAAGAATTATTCCATACCCACAAATTGTAATTTTTTAAATTTCTCTGTGTGTGCAAATCACTGTGGTTCGCTATCATAGTGTTAGTTGTAGCTGTGTGCAGTGTTCCAGGGCCACAACACATGAACTCTACCTAATTAGTATTCTAAAGCAATGTACACAACAGATTTGTACAGACTCCAACAGCCACAGAATATTAGAGAATGGAAGAAAAGTGTAAGACTTCATATACCGAGAGTCAAACACTAATTTCACATTGAATGTTTGGTGATTTTTTTATGTACTTACATATTTACATAGATAATATGACTTTATGTTCAACGTGTTATTTAGACTTCATTTTCCAAACCTAATTCAGCTTGACTTAATTGACTTCAAATGGATAAAATGAGAGCTCTCCAAAAATGATTCCTCTGTCATGGCTGGTTGCAGTTTGGGTCTCATATCCTGGCAAATACATGTTCACACATTTCCTCTGAAACAATGATTTGGTGGATTTCATATAATCCACAAAAAGGCCAGGTCCCAGATTTTTGTACTAGAACATTGTGATGTTGTGATGGTCATTGTTCACTTCAACAGTCAGTGGTTTTAATGTTGTGGCTGACTAGTGTATAGTAAAACTGGTTTTATTAGCCTGATGAGGTAAATAAACGTTGTTGTAGGTATAAAACTTGGTTTTATGCCACCACAACGACTTGGCCCCACTCGTGGTATAGTGTATATTGCAGGTGACGCTGGAGACCTGGTCATGTTGTAAGTGCTTTGGTCTGAAGTGTGTGCCATGACCCCTGGCGGGGCCTATTAGAGGAAATGTCTCTTTGGTCTACATGCCTCCAACCTCACTGGCAGCCGGCGAGCAACATCAATTACACCCACAATGGCTCCAGCCTATAGCTACACCAGTATATTGCCATCACCACAGGGGTAATTGGTCCACTATATACTTCCAATTCCGAGAAAGTTGCTGCCCATTTTTCCAGTCAGTCGACACAGGTACATGTAAAAATTGTTATTATCACCTGCAGCTTCACAATGGGGTCCTGAGATTGAAGATGAAAAGGGGAGGAGCAAAATACTGTAGTTGTAGCAATCAGTGATCAGCTTTGATCACCACCGATCTATGTAGGTGTGCTGCAGTTTCTGTTTTGGCACATGGAAATCTTTATATCTGCAATGAAACACCACATACAGTACAGTCAAGTAGTAATGAGGAGCGTTATTTTTATCCTCTTGGCATATTCTTCTGAAATGGATTTACTCCCTGAGGCAAGTACAACTTAGACATATTCCTCTGCAGTGATGCACACACGAGGGATAAGACCTGTGACCTTTTAAATCATGGGGCAATTTCACTACCCACAAGGCCAATGCTGCCACACAAGGTGACAGGACAGTTCTGCAACTTACTGGACGACAACAATAATTAACTCCATTTATTACACAGTCCAGGATAATGTAAATGTCTCATGTCATTTCTGCTTATAATCCTTAACGTGAGTGATATTAGTTATGACAAGAGTTGACACAAACACACACACACACACACACACACACACACACACAGTAGCACAGCAATCACATCGTTAGATGCGACAAAATCATGCACACATGCATAAACTCTCTTTTTAATTCAATTTAATTCAATTAGGCTTTGTTGGCATGACATTGTGATTAAAAAATAAGTTTCCACGGCTTATGTCTGTGCTAAAATATTGACTTACAATTGACGCTCACATTTACCACACACTTACAATAAAGCTACACACATACATGCACGTCCAATTAAAATGTGTCCTCTGTTGGTAATGTGTGTAGTCTCAACGCAGCAGGCGAAAGGTCAGTAGAGATACATATACCGTACCCACAGCACTGTATGTTGTTACCATTCAGTACAACACAGAAAAAAACCAGACTCAAACAGAAACCAATTATAAGTACAGAGCTGCATCCTATACCACTGAGTGACAAAGACAGACACATGGACAAATACACATGGGTGCACACACACGCAGAAAACACAAGTCCCCGTGGCTGGAGCACTGGGGCCAATTACGATGCCAATTTATCATGCAAGGGAATCAGCTGTCTGTGGGGCTGCCCTGATGTGCCTGTCCCCACTGTGCTCTGCGAGGCCTCCGCTCCAAGGGGCCTGGACCACATCTCACACACACGCACATAGGCAAGAACCCCTTTGCTCTGTTAAGACACAAGTATGGAGCCAGCAACACTTAGTGGCTCATTCAACTGTTTCCCCTCCATTTCAGTCATTAATGCTGCAACTTGAGCTGGGACAAGATGATTGGTATCCTATCAGTCCCTGCAATTGATCTTTTTAGAGCGCCCTAATTTCTCATGAATGAAGTTCAAGCTTCTTAAAGAAAAACATGTTTCTTTCTCAGTATGTCAGGAATGTTTGGGTTTTTCTTTTTCTCTATTTGCCTATCCCTTACTCCACCATCTGCTGATTGTGAAATCTGAAAATCTTTAGCTTTATTTGTGCCAGACAAACATCACTGTTCCAGTGGCACATTAAGGGAAATGTAGTGTAGAGGAAGAATCTGCCAGTCCAACAGTTTTCTTTCCTTTCAGTGACTGCTGGCATCCCTGAATGTATCTCCAAATTGATGTCACAGGACTGCAAATACTCAATGTATGAAAATGGGTAAAATAGGATAGGATCTGATGGTCTCTTCATTTTCAAGAGAGAGAGGCTGTGTGATGTGCAACGCAGTCCAAATCAAGTCGACCTTGACCATTTGCTGGGTGGGAGACGGGCTGAGCCTCCCAGAGGAGAGATGCTGCTGAGGGTGAACAAGAAGGAGAACCAAAGTGACCTGAAAGAAACCAAGGACTAATGCAATATGAGATTAGGATATTTTTCATTTGAAGAAAAACAAATTTTATCTAAAAAATAAACATGTAACGCGTCAGTAAAAAAGGTCTGCTTGATTGTGGCAAATTCAAAATCTAAATGATTTCTTTTCAATATCACAATTACTCACTGACTTTGGAAACAGCAATAAATGTGTGCTGCAGTATCATGTGCCTCCTTTATTCAGGTCCTTTCACGTGATGAGTCAAGTTTTCTTGATCTCATTTTGTGGTCTCGTTACAAACACAGACATGCGACACTGAGAAGTCATACGCTCAGGTTTTCTAACATATTTGTATGGAATTTTGGAAAAAAAAATTAACAAGCTTGCCTGCTCTCCCACCCTTTTCCACTTCTTTCTGATATTTCCACAAAACAAGCAAATTTGAATTTTATCTACTTCACAAATTCTTCTGTCTTTGGTAAACAGTGGAAGTGTCCTTTTGGGAATTGTCTGATTGTATTTGGGGAGCTCCGTCAGTGACAGAAAGCAGAAACATTTGTCTTCTACAGCATTCTTACCGTTACAAAGGAACCCGTAATAGCCCCGTAATGTTGTGTTGAATAGCCTCGTCAAGCTGTTCCACAAAAAAAAGTCTTATCTTGATGACTTTTAGATCCTCAAATTTTGCGAAATTGGGCTTCTCGTTAAGGTCACTGTAAGAATGTGTGTATGTGCCACGTGATGTCATTGTGTCTAACAGCTGAATTGGTCTTACCTTTTTTTTGGTGACCAAATGTTTCAGCATGTTTCAGTGATCTGATTGAACTCAGCATGGCACTGCCTGGCTGACAGTCATTTTTAGCTTTTAGCTACAGGCAAAACTGAGAGCATCACACAGAGCAGAATGCAGCACAATACTTATTTTACTGCTACTGTGGTTTCACTAGCTTTTAGAAGCCAAAATTATAGCTAAAGACAAACTATGATTCATTTTCCAACCTGAAGTCAGGTGTAAATGTAGGATTAAGATATTAATTCTAAGTCATGAAATGTATTTGGCAGTGCTAAAAATAGAACTCAAAGGTGAGGAGCACAAGCAGCGAGTACACATCTGTAGCAATATAATGATAATTAATCTTTTGAAGATTATAAATGTCCTTAGAAATGAAACAAAAACAAGTAGTTTTGTTCACTGTTTGAATTTAATGGTAAAATATGAGACCAAAACTGTTGTGTAAGTTTGGAGCAATGATTCCGAGCTCTTGAACAAGCATCCAAGTGAAAGTCCACTTGTGATGTCGCACTATGCCGCTCAACAGGTTGCAGCAAAGTGTTAAGAAAAGCAACAATGTGGCGGTGAAATGCTGGAAAGTAGCTGGCAAACACGGATGTGAACCGTGGGTGTTAAAAAAAGCAATTGGAATGGGAAAGAATTGCGAGGAAGCAGGAGCATTCAGCCCAGTAGTTTGGCCTCAGGGATCTTAACAAAACAATCAAACCACAGGGTTCATTTGGTTTCGGGCCTTTTGGTTTTATTGGATCTTACTCAGCAGGTGGAGGCTGCTTACGTGTCATGGAATAAAAGCTGTTTCTTTCCTTTTCCAATATGCTGTAAGGACTTCTCATCCACGCTGGGATGAAAAGTTTCTCTTAATGGTTAAGTCCTTAAATTGTTCTGCAAAACACAAATTTGTGCATTTTAATTTCATTATATTTGGGCACCTCCAACTGCTCAGGAGGACTGTGTGATCGAATCAGTTCAGTGACCAAATCAAATCATGTGGTTACATGATTACATCATTGTGTCAATTACTTGAAATCATATTATGCTACACAAATACAATATTGTACTGTATGAATAGCTTTGTCCTGTTCTCTACACATAATCTGATAATACATTTTTAAACGGGGCAGAAAAAAAGCATTGTACTTAAATGTATTATTTGACTTCAGATGCCAGCCCGCTAGTGAGGGGATATTGCCTTGAAATTTCGAAAAAGATAAAACAAAGCAAAAATTTTTGGATGCCCTTTCAGTGGACAAGCAAAATTATTCCAAACCAATTTGTGCTTTGGTTCTTCCCACAAGGTGAATCCCATCTGTCAGCTATCCTGAGCAGGTTCAAATGTGAACCTGCGTCTTACTTTGGATTTGACATGCACAAGGACACTAGAAAATACAATCCTGAGATGAATATGTTGATGAAATCCACGCCTATATAATAATTACAGCTTTTTGTTCTTTTAATTCGTCCAGTCAGTTTGTAAAGGATCTTGTTAGAAACAATAAAGATTCTGATCGTCATGTGCCAGGAGGACAAAAACACTTGGACATCTGACACTGAATACGGACAGCGATACCACTCCGGGCGTAGCTATGAGTGAATGAAACCATTTTGGTGGAAAAGATTCTTTGAACCAACAAAGTTCAGGCACCAATTATTCAGCAATGGAGTCGCTCCAGGTTTTGTCACAGATCACTGAGCTTCTTGTCAACTTCCTCCTCTCGTTGCATTCGCTACTTTTTTTTTTATTTAAGCAATTACTGATTTCACGCTTACATCGTACAATCTTTTTTTTTTTTTTCCTGTCCTATGTGTTTCAGCGTGTATGGATCTGCTTAAAGGTACACAGTTGAGCGATATGATCCCTCTGAGAGTCTGCCTCTATCGCAGTTTGTTTGTCCTAATCACACGGCTGTGTGTTTTTACAGAAATGGATTTTCTGTGTACAGCCAGAGAGCAACGTAGACAAAATGCACTTGCTGCCTTGGCTGCGACACAAGTTTCTCTTGAGGGGAAACAACGCACAGGCCTGTTGCTGAGGGATGATAATTGAATGAAATGGAGATTGGATTGGAAGCTCTTGTCACTGCCAGACACATTGGCAGGTTGATGACTTGATGCCCCAGGGCCCCAAGGTGCAGCTGGTGAGAAAGAAACAGCCTGTTTGGATGGTTCTGTGCTTTGCTTTTGCCTTTAAACTTTCCTGCACTGAGTAGGTGTGTTATAACCACACAGGACAACTCTATTTTTATATTGTACACACACCATTGCAATTTTTCTTAGGAATCATAGATACAAAAATGGAAGCATTCAAGTAAACACACACACACACGCACACACGCATACACACACACACGCGCACACACGCACACACGCATACACACACACACACACACACGCACACACGCGCACGCACACACGCACACACGCGCACACGCACACGCACACACACGCACACACGCACACACGCACGCGCACACGCGCACACGCCCACACACACACACACGCACACGCGCACACGCACACACACACACACACGCACACACGCACACACGCACGCGCACACACGCACACGCACACGCGCACACGCGCACACGCACACGCACACACACACACGCATACACACGCACACGCACACACACACACACACACACGCACACACACACACGCACACGCATACACACGCACACACACACACACACACACACACACACACTCACACAGAATAAAAACAAAGGAGGGAATTGGAACCCTTTCAGTTTTAATTAGTCATTGCTGCTGTGTTTAGGAGGTGGTCCAGGGGTTAACAGTAATTGGGTTGTTTTCATATTGAGGCATTCACAGCAGAATGGAGGGATGTGGGTCAGAGCAAAGTGATCCCAGAATCCTGCTGCCTGCTTTCTTTCTTCTCTTCCTGCCCCCTCCCTGCCCACCCCTGGCACTGGCAAACTGGAAAGACTTGTAGATCCTGGCAAGCCTGGTAACTGGATAAGGGCCACAGCAACTCACTCTCAGGGACACGGCTTCAAGTCAGTTCTGACCAAGACCAAATGGAGGAATCTGGGAAGCTGGGCCCTGCCATTAAAGAAAAGGCCTCTGGGAGCATGACTGGGAGGAAAAATAGAAGGAAGGACTTTGAATGAGGATGAGGAAATGAAGTGGAAGTAATGCCAGGTTTTTCTTCACCAGCAGAACCAGGAGTGCCAAGCCAAAGAGAGTGAGGAGAGCTCAGGAACATAGAGAGGGAGAAGATATAAATGCAGAAATGATTCGGTGAGAGCACTGCTATGGAAGACAGACACCATCCAGATGGTCAGCTCAGTGGCTTTCAATAAATTATTTATTGACTTCTTTCATTTTATGAAGCCTGAGGTGCAGAAACTTTATCTTTACTTAGTATTCATGGACCAAATGTGAAGAATGACTTTTCCTGTGATCACTTGCTTTGTGACAATTGTGTCACATTAATATGGAGAGTTAGAATAAATTACACACAACTACGTAATGAATGCACATGGGCTCTCCAAGCACTGAAGTGCCTTTAAGGGGTAATGCAATCCAGCAGGACAATGGAGGTGGAGTTTTCCAGACTGATTGCACTAGGCAGGTTGGAGTGCCATCAAAATGGTGTTGGAGGGACCACTCTGGCAGACACGCATTAAGACAAAATAGCCTTGAAGGGCTCTGATATTATAAAAACCAAGACGCTTCCAGTTTTTAGTCTCTGTAGGTATACCGCTCATGTAGCCTACAGCAAGTAATTGGAGTTTTTCTTTTAATATATGGTTTTCATAAGCTTGTTTAGGAGTTTATATAGGTTCTAACTTAAAAATAGGCAGATGTTTTTTTTTGTTGTTTTTTTTCAAAAGAGGCAGATCAGTTAATAAAAACCGCTTTTTACCTGGATTTTATGTCCCCGGGCAAACACACCTCATTTTGGTTCCTGCAGCTACAAGTTGGTGTCTAGAATATTTCACAGTAAACAACCACGAGAGATCTGAAAAGGGAAAGTGAAAACAGAAATGGGATGAAAATATGGGTAAGCTGCTAACTCGCCTTTTGTAATAATAGAAAAATAGATTCATTATACGCTTAATCCAACAGATATGTAGAGCTTTAATTTCGTACAGTATTTAGAATTACATGTTGGCCTCATCTGAAAAAACTCTTATACCTTTTTAATTATCTAAAAGAGATTATCATTAGATGAACGCATTATGGAGTTACATGTCACAAGAAAGAATGCCCTGTTCAGGAGCTGGTGTAACATCAGTTTTGAATGCCAGTTGTTGATGGCACTGTGCTGAATTGGATTTGGAAATGTTTACCTGAGACAACTTTCATGTCCGTCCTCCTCAAATTGTTTTCTAATGTAAAACTGAATCTTATTTGGTAAGTTAGGCAATAAAACCCAAATCTTCCCTCTTGTTTTTTGACCATGCAAACACTATTGGAATAATCAGGACAGAATTATTCTGGAAAGAAACAAAAGGTTGCCTTTGTTCTTGTCATTCCTAGGGTTAACTGGCTTTGTCTGCAGCACATGAACACTGTTGGCTCTTAATATTCAAATCTTCTACACTGCTCACCTAATGGGGATGCTGACTTTTCATTACATGGTACTGATTTGTCATTATAAGTTGCTGTGAAATTCAAAGAAAGACCCGTTGCAGGTATCTCAGTTTCAACTGACTTAATGTTAATTAGCAAAGTGGAGCTAATAGGATCTGCAGGCTATGGATGGATTGTGAAGTGGGAAGCTGTTTATTGCTGCAGTCAGAGAGCCGTTGTTTCAAACATTACAACATATATTGAGTAGTACATCTGTCACTTTTATTACTGCATCATGTGCAGAGCTAAGGACTTTAAGAAGGGTTAATTGTGCAAACTTTGCAGCCTGAGTAGTTTGATAGAATTACAATTTTGCCTTTCCTAGAAATTCTATGTCCATACAAAAACAAACAAACATTTTGGATTTACTTGGATACCAGTAATTGGATTATAATCTAACACATGCTGCATCCAATTCTCGAAAACAGTTTGCCAAAGCAAAGCGGTCCTTCTTGTCAACTTACAGCTGGAAAACACACGTATCAATGCCAGGAACTTAACATCTCAACGTCTTTCTACTTACTGGTCCTCCTCTCTAATTTCAAGCCAAAGTAGCACCACAATATCCTGACAACTCTCAACAGTGATGGCATTCCCTCTCCTGCCTGCTTTATTTCGATTCCAGTATCCACATCAAATTATCTGGAATATTATGTCTGCACAAGCCAGCCAGGAAATCTCTGCTGCGGCCCGTCAGATGTCAGTTCCATGGGAATCGGAGGGAAACTAAAGGAGGAGAAGGGATTTTTGCATTCTGCCACAGCTCGTGCTTTGAATCATCATTAGTATGATTAATTTTGCCTCCAGTTGTATAGTCCTTATTAGTGATTCCCCTCCAACACTTTGGCCGCACCCCACGCGAGCGACAAATGTGTTCCCATGGAAACAGACCTGTCATGCCGCAGCTGGGCTGTCAAATGATATCCACCTCTGCTAGAGAGGAACCAGCTGGTGACCCGACTGATCTCACATCAGTACAACAGTGTGTCTTTTCAAAACCAAGTTGCTTTTTCGACTGCATGTGCGTGCTGGCTGTCAGTGTTAGACACATGCACATAACAGAGCCTTTTGGTCTCTTTTTCTCTCGGCTGCCCTTTTCTAGCTTTGTTCCCGTCTATCCCCCCTACGATTTGTCTTTTACAAAGGCTCAGCCCATCTCGGTTTGATGACAGATGAAATACAGCTGCTTTAAGGAGAGAAAAGGTAGTTTTTCTATTCTGTTCAGTCAGAATGGCTCACAAAGCTCAAGAAAGGCCTCAATGATCAGAAAGGAGTGAAATTACAAGGTCATGGCAGAGATAAATATTTAATTTTTTTCAAAATTGTCTAGCCGCGCTGAGGGATAAAGTAATTTTTTTTTTTACATTACATCACAGCTAGACGTATTAATTATAGAGTAGGTGTAATTCACAAAACTATGTGCTGTGATTCACATCCTTTTCTTGTAACGTGTCCATATCATATTGTATCAGACTTTAAACCAAAGTAGCTCAAACCAGAGTAAAGTTGTGGTAACACTGTGGTACACTGAAAAATTCCATCACTAATGCTCTTCTAATCTATGTTTGTATATAACCTTACACAAATGAGTGCAGTAGGTGAAAAAACCTACAGGTAATCATCACCAGACTCTTTTCATCTACTCTTAGCGTCTTTCAGCGTCGCGTTTCGGTTTGGTTCAAACTCAGTGCCTTTGTTTCCAGTACCTGCATCGTTTTCAACAAAGAAATAAACATGGACCATCAAGGGGAAAAAAGTATTTAAGTATGCAAATAATTAAGTGCCTTCCTTTGGATAATTATTGCAATGATTAATATATTTCTACTTGCAACAAATTATTTAACTCTAACTTATGCAGTGAGTTGCTTCTAATTTCTTAAACAACCATGTGAGAAGACATATGCTGAGGTTGTGGAAAAGATGTTTCTCTGTCGCAGAAGGCTCGAATTATTGGCACGCATCAAGCAAAGAAAACATCTAAGGAGATTGCTTAAACTACTTAAATTAGGTTAAGAAGTGTCCAACACATTTTTAAAACTTGGAAGGACGGTGATGAACCGTCATCTCATCAAAACAAAAATTTATGAAACTCTGAAGGGAAATAAATTCTGTGTCATTGCATAAGCTATTTGAAACGATATTATGGCAAATGTGTGTGGTAATCAAGGCTAAACACACATCAACAAAATGTTGGAGTGTGTGACTTCTTTGCAGTGGACGGGCACTGTATTGTATATACATCTTTCTGAGCAAATGCAAACTTAACAACAAACTGCTAAAAAAAAGTGGAGTGTTTAGCAGCTAAATACCTATATATTCTTCTACTAATAATATCAGAGCTAGATTAGAAGGTGGACACACACACAAATCTCCATATACAATAGAATTTTAATGTTGCTGCTGGATTACAGCCCATTCCACTGCACCCAAGTACCTTTAAGTGCATTATAAAAATGTGTGCATTCATGTAATGCAAATGAAAATTCATACTTTGACTCTCCAATTTTTTTCTATGATTTGATACGCATTTCTGTACAGAAGACAACTGCTTTTATGATTTTGTGTCCTTTTATCCTTCTTTCCAAAAGGATTTCATTAAATAAGTATCAGCCTCTTAAAAAAAAAAGCACCCATACATGAACCAAAATTCAATCCAGAATTGTGGAAATTATTCCTATTCAACATAGGAAACATCTGATTGAACTTGCTGAGTGCCGAACAAAGTCAGAGGCGGCCCTCATTTATTGAAGGTAACAAAGAGCTGAATTTGTTCCAGCTTAAATTCCTACCTATTGTGATGGCATATCGTTCCACTGGATGAAAAGGAAGACATCCACAGGAAAACTGGTCAGCTACAGCCTGTCTCTCACAAAGTGACGTAGTCTGCTGATGAAGGGTTAGTGTGTCTATTGTCAAGGTAACATAAACTGTGGCAAGTAAGGACAGACTAGCAGTCAAATTAGTAGGAAGCAAAACAAACATGCCTCCCAATCTCACAGTAAGAATCTTCTCATTTCATGTTGAGTTTGCAATGCCCGGCCTTAATGAGCACAAAACGGTTCAGACTCGGATGTTTAAACAGTCGGTTGCTGCATTTTCTCTCACAGCAGTAGGCAGCTACTTAAACACGCGTGCCTGGCATGAACACCTCCTTCCATCTGCTCTTGTTTTAATCAGTCTCATTGTGCACCATGTGTAGGCTGTTGTATTTGTGGCTAACGGTGTCTGCCCACAGTGTAGCTGAGTGAAGTGCATCCAACATGTCAACCTCGCTCCCCTATCTTAATGGAACCCTCAGTGAACGCTCGCTCCCCTGTTAGACACAACTCTCAACAATATACATGTTTTGGTTTTCACAAGGTGGGAGGAGGCGAATCAATAGTCTCACAAAAGCCGGCTCTTGATTTTGCAAATAAAGGCCACATCTCATTGAAAAAAACCAAAAAAAACCCCCCAAAAAACCACACAAATGAGGAAGAGAGCAATTTCTTGAACCTGATCATGGGGTACTGACATTGTTGAAATCCCACTTTTAATTTTAATGCATGCACCATATGCACTGGCTTACATCTTTTAGACTTCTGCTCTGCTACCAGATGCTTTGATAAGGCATATCAACTATGAATTATTAATGAGGTGCACTTAGAGGATCGTTCATATCGGAGGGATCAGGATCATTGAGCTCACAAAGTGGTTTGACAAATAATCACATGAGACATTTCAGTAAGTCTCTTCTTTTAAAGTGGCAGATGATACTGATTCTGACATAAGTTTTTGTAATATGCCTCAAATTTGAGGAGATTGTCCACAAGTTACACAACATAAGTGAATACTTTTACAGTCTAGATTGCCCTGTAGTGATGACTGGCTGAAATTCAAAGTTTACGCACCATTTTACTGCCCCTGCAAGACTTGGAAAACACAAATGCACAATGAGGGATGTCAACAGCGACTATCAGGGCTCTGTTTGTGACCTGCGCGGGACTTGGCCACGGAGAGGGGGACTCAGGACATATTGCTCTGGTTAATGACTGGTGACACTTGCAAGATTTGTGATCTTTGAAGGTTGTGCCCCAGCTGAAGTCACACGAGGAGGGCGAATAAGTCGTGGGCTGATGCTCACTGAAAGCGGCAGGAACGGACGCGGCCATGATTCATCTCTGTCTCATCGCTCCTGCTGCTGGGAGCTCTCATGGACGGCTGCTCTATGTGACACTTTGTTCACTGGCCAGCGCTCAGCCGGTGAGAGGAACCATGTGCTAAAATGTGCTACAGATGGAGGCACTCTGTCTTTCTCTGTACAGCTCACACAAGTCTCCTGTAGTAAAACACAAGCCATAAAAAGCCACGTTTTACCATCCCTCATTACTGCAACATGGGGACTGTATTTCTGCCATCATTGTAATGATAATATTGTGAACAGGTTAACCCTTACAATTACCTCACAATCCAGATACTATACTATGCAAGGATATAGACTTGACATCTTTTTTTGTAAAAAAAAAACCATTCCGAAGTAAACTCCCCATTGGCTCACAAGCCAGTGTCATAAATATGTGGTGATCTATTAATGTAATTTGAATATTTCTGTGGACTTAATGTCTGATGTTACTTAACTGTAAGGTGACATGTGTTACATAAAATGAGCATCGCCAGGAGAAACACAAATTTAAACAAGTTCAGCCAAATTGGAAGAAATTATTTATTTTATTTATTTTTTTTTTTAAAGGTAGTGGCCAGGAGTGCTCATAAACCAAGAAGGAGCATTTTAAATGGAAGAGCCAGTTTATGCACAAGCACAACTAGCCCGAGAATAGCCACCAGAAACACAAAACTGCGGATTTGACCCACTGGCACCACATCCAACTCTCCTCCCACCTTCTAAGGCTCCAGGCCATGGTTATTAAATCCATGCAGCTGAATGAGTACCCGGAGAGGTACAGAACAGGAGAACATACACACAAGTAGGGCCTTGACACATGTCATGTGATTGTCTCACAATAGCTGCATTACATGAGTATGGTTACACCTGTCGTTTTTACTTTTGGAGCCCTGATGAAGAGTTAGTAGTCAAAGCATGCTGCCTCTCACAAGTTCACACTAAATGTCTTTCAAAGTCAGAATTTTACAGTCTTGCTGTCTTGTGAATATGAGTCTTGCAGTTGTTTTCAGTTGAACAAGTGAGGAAGCGTGCAGCTGTGTATTCCTCTGCCCTGGAAAAAAAATAACTCAAACCTGTGTTTGCTTTGCTGTGAGGTAATTCTAAGTTTGTGAGCGGCCGAATAAAACGCTGACTACAAAACACTATATATTGTCAACTACTAAATAAAACAGTTGTCACAACGTGCACAGAGAGGTCCTTGATTGTTTGGAAAATTACAGGATTTTCATGTTTGGAATGTTTTTTGTTTTTTTTTTGAAAATAAGACCAAAGGTGTGAGAATAATAGAAATCAATCAATATCTGCCAGTCAATTCTCATTTGTGTGGCGTTCCATCGCAGTCAAAAAAATGCTCAGCTTTCATAACGCTCAGTCATGCAGAGCAGTGAATGTATTAAGATTCATGCTAGGATTGAGAGGAATTAACCATGGTGGATTTAAACACCCCATCTCTCGTGTGCTTTGTCTTCATTAACCCGAAGATCAATATGTCATTGGCTCAATTATAGCAGACACTGATGACATTGAGCTCGCCATCTTATTTGTTCCGAGTCACTTCATTCCACCCTTAACCCCCCGTTTATCTACAGTGCTGAATCAACGCCCTGAATCACCCCGCAGTTGTGAGTATTGCCTCCCGCAAGGCAATTTTCGTAACAGTGTTTGCGGAGCAAACAGAGCTGGTTATGAGTGTGTATACAAAGTTTGTGCACATGACCAATGGGGGAAGGGGTTAGCTAATAGAGAATAAAGTATGGGAGGAGGAATACCATAATGTCAAGTAGAAAAACGGTTACTGTGTAGGAAATATCTCAGCAATTGCAGGCCACCAGGACTGACAGATAAGGTTTTGGCTAATTTCAACTGAGCTGATAAACCTGAGCAGTTAATGTTTCCTTGCTGCAACAAATTTCTCTACAAGCACCTTGATAGCATGTCAGTTCAGAGCTTAAGCCGTGCTTTGTTACCCCAGCAATTTCAAAAGGGCAAACAGGAAAAGACAGGCCCCTCGGGGTTATTCCATGTCATGACAGTTGGTCTCAGCAGAACCGTAACGACCTCAAGAGGAATCTCTTTCTAAAAAAAACCTAAAAAACAATGACAGTCAAGCTAAGCAAATATGAAATTTTAAATTTCATATTCAATGAACAGCTACTTCAGCCCCCTTCCATTATGAACCATTTCCAAAGGACATTACATTGCTCAGTTGAGTTTTTCAATTCCAACATACCGAGATAGAGACACCAGCGGATCAGAGGAGTTCAGACCTGTGCTCCTTATGAAACATCAACTCTGCTCCTCAAGCAGCTCTTCGTCAGTGGGACGACGAGACGAGTTCCCGTTCATGTGGAAAAGATACAGGTCAGCAGAGTCAGGTGTTTCCTCGTCAGAGCCGAGAGGAGCAGGTGTCACAAAGCTGTGTTTAATAGGATCTCCCCAAGCCTCTTAGACATATTCCGTGACTCCAGAGCAGTGTTCCACTTTCTGGAAGACATTACCCCTCATATCTTTGGCTTGTCTGCTTTGTTGCTATGATGAGAACCAGCTAGTCAGTGTCAAAACTGCTTCTTATTATTTGCTCAGCCGACACAGTCATTTTCATTAACTTTAGCTTTTAAATATCTGTAGCTTGTCTGCTTTGTTGCTATGATGAGAACCAGCTAGTCAGTCTCAAAACTGCTTCTTATTATTTGCTCAGCCGGCACAGTCATTTTCATTAACTTTAGCTTTTAAATATCTGTGTGGTTGAGCATTAAAAGAAGAGATGTCAGCAATAGAACTGCAACCTTTTAATATGCTTATTTTGCGCCGTTTAACAGTGATTTATTCATTAACCGCTTTACGTCTTAAATACACTTAATTATAGGTCTAAGACTTCTCAAGGCAAACACCTCCCACTCATGCCAGCTGACCTGTTTTTAAAACACAAGCAATGAGACAGACTGTACCCGATATGTAAACAGCAGCAACCAATGGACATACCGTTCCCAGGGGCCGGACCTGAGAAGACACACTAACAGAGACAAAAAGACACATATGCCTGTACAGCCGAATGTATGGTCAGCTGCTCATTACAAAGCCTCTTCGCAGCTTTTGTCTTTATTTAGTTCTGTCACCTAGCTGGCTGTGGGTCAGCTCTGGCTTGCAAAAGGCTTATTTCCTTTCTTAGGTTGCCACAGCTTACGTCCCTGGAGAGACAAAGGCCATCCTGTGCTCTCTGTCTTCATCAGTCAGCGGAGCGGCCGCAGCGTCTGAGTATTTTGGCTGCTTGGTTGTTGGTTGTGGGGTGAGATGAAGACCAAGGTTGTTCTTTGTTTAAATTTAGATTTGAAAAGGCACCAGGAATCCTTTTTTATTCCCAAGTGCTTCATAAGGTCAGAGTGGACGATACAAAGCAATGAAACAAATACAGAAGGCATCAGCTGCTTCAGTACTCCCTAAAATACATATTTTTCAAGACATTTCAAAAGAATAGTTTGATAATTTTTAAATTGTCTCAGAAGAAAACTTTTATATGTCTAATCTTTTTCTAGATACACCGCAGAACAGCAGTGTTTAGCTCAACTTTTGCATAAACGACAGTTAGCAAAGTTTTGGACCATAAAGAAATTGTTGTAACCTAAACGTTAATATTCTCCCCTCCAGATTTACATACATGCATAACAGTAGCATTAAACTTCTAGTTCTTGGCAAAAAAGTGATGAGTATTCCCTCATATCTTTTGAAAGTTCATCTTTTTAAATGGATGAAAATGATTATAAGCTAAAATTGGTACCCTGTGCCCTATAATAATAATAATAATAATGATATAGGTGGAATACAGTAATGAACTTTAGTTGGACATATGGGAAATCTACACACTAGATATATAACATATTATTTGCACAACCCTGTGTAACTTCATTTAGCACTTACTGTAGGGCTACCTGACCCCTGCATTAACCCTGGCGAACAAAGAGATAGATATTTGCCACGTAAACACAATTAAACCTGTGGGTTGAAACACATCACTGGAGGCAATGTGAGGGAGATGCATCTGTATCCTGACATGTTGTGCAGCTCTCTGCCTCCTCTCACATAATGCTGCACATTTGTCACCCCCGCTCCCGCCTACACGCTCTGCCGCTGACAAGCAGGGTAGTTCGCGTTTTTTGGAGTGGCAGTCTCACTTCATTATTCAATAACTAGTTCACATTTTCAGAGTTCTGAGAGCACAACTCTCTTAATGTGATTATCCTTTGTGACTTTTTACTCCTGGTTATCGATAGATAACTCGGCACGCCAATGATCAGTGGCTCCCAGAAAGGGCACTGATGATGTAGTAAACCAAATTTAGACTGGATTGCATATAATATAATATAATAATATGATGCATATAATTATTTCTAATAATGGTGATTTGACCGTTATGTTTCATGTCACCTCTGCTATTGTTTTTACACCTTATGCATTACATTAAAAGAATACATAAGGTAGATTTAATATACCTATATTTTACAGAGAGATAACTGCAACTGTAAAAGTTGGTAAAGAATGAAAGTGCACAGTGTTGTGGCTTTAGGCCGGAAGGTGAAAGGTTAAGGTTAGAATGTTATTTTGAAGGTAAGGGATGAATTTACACAAGTAGACAGATGTTTGCATGTGCTTTTTCTTCTTGTGCATCTCTCTCTCTTCCTGAATATATGTGAACTATATTGAAAAGATAATCTGTGTTTTTGTGCCATTTGTGCCAAAAACAGCAGACTGATAACCTGATTTGCCGGTAACCTTACATTTGGGGGAAACCGATGACAAACATCTTCCTACGAAGCCTTGGCAGCCGCAGCCCATATATTACTGAAAGGTCACCTTGGCCCGGTCCCCTTCTCATCACAAATATCATTCAGCACCTTCTCAGTGTGGACAAGTACTTCCATACTTCGTCCTGCTTTATATCTAACATGCCGGAGCGTCTCTGGGTGTATCAGCAGAAGTATAGCAGAAACTGATAAACCTTGCATTGTTCTGCAAAAAATAATATTTTCTACGGTCTGATCTGTTTCAGACTAGAAACTCTGCAACACACACTCATGCAGACACAGACATATGAAGGGAGCCAGTCATCAAACCAGACATGAAAACTCTCATGTGCGGTATCATCTAAGCCAACTATGTTCTAAGATTAAGTATTGATGTGTCACAGTACCACAGCCCGAGGCATGAAACTGTATCTGAGGTGTTTTACAATAACTACGAATGAGAATATTACAAAAGTGGAATAGACTTTGTGGCAATTACAGGATGCAGCAACTTAACATGTGTAATAAAAGTATAATAAAATGTAGTAGGGGCGGGGGTTGATGATTGCTGGTTACCTAGCAAAGATCAGTATAGGGCGAACCTAAACAATGGCTCTGGCCTGTGCTCTGTGGGCAAGTGTATAATTGTTTGTCATGATAAAGCATAGAGAGGCAAAGTCAGAGACAAACAATCATGGTGACGTTAACTGGTCAGCTGGTTCAGCCAGCTGACCAGCTTGTTTCTATGTCTTGTATTCGATGGGATTGTTTTTGAATAGGCAATAATCAAAAATTGTAACAAATGGTTGCCGATTTTGGGGTGTTTACTGTGTTTGCGCAAATATTGCCAATGGCGGAAAGGTCTCAGTTTCAGGGTGTTGGTCTAATTAATACATATTTGATCTGATTAGTATGACTCTGATGAATTATATGTCCAACCCTTGGGCAGTGTGTGTGTGTGTATGAAAGTGTATATATGTGTGCGTGTGTGTGTGTGTGTGTGTGCGTGTGCGTGTGTGTGTGTGTTTGTGTGATGATGAGTAGCAGAATACGTTTGTGGATTTGAATGCCAATAAGAGTGTGAGCGATAAACAATTTTTTTTTGAGTTTGCGTGTGTGTGTGTGTGTGAGTGAGAAAGACAGAGTGAGGGAGTAAAATCAGATCCTGCTTAGTGTTTCACCTCCAATCAATGCCCTCCCACAGGAGACCCCATGACTTCACTCACAGAGAGATTCTGTTACCTTCTCCCACTTGTCTAGGAAACAAGACCCTGCTCACACCAAAAAACGTCTCTTTTTCCAACCATTTTCCTTTTGGGAAGCCTCTATCTCATTCCAGTCTTTTGTGCCACATGCTTATCTGGTTGAAAGATCCTTCTTATGTTGCTTGCATTGAGAACAATGAAAATTAAAGAGCAACAAATTATGGTAAATTGAATACAGCTGTTGAGGTTTTGCACGTTTTTGTTTTTGCTTGTTCAAAATGCAAAAATTTAAACCAGATATGTATTATTAGAATGTAAGTAGCATATGAACATTGCAGGGCGTTGTAGGGCTGGTGCTCAAACTACAGATTGTAGATGCACACCTTTGTATGCCCACTTCCAGAGATACAAAATGTGGAAGTCACTTCACGACTTCATGAAAATAAAAGCAACATTAAGTGAAGGGCTGTAATTTGCCCGGAATGTAGAAATCCCTTACTGCACAGGAAACATACGTTAAGTACAGGAAGTCAATGTTAGGTCAGTAATCTGTGGGTGCAACTTGTAGTTTGGCAAAATGCTTTTCTTCCCAAATGTGTGGTTATCATGGTGGTTTACTTAAAGCTGTGCTTCTACTAGTTTCTTGCCCTTTTGAACTTTGTTCTAATGTACTGTACTAGTAGCTGCATTTTTTATTTTTACTAATGCTGTTGTTTATCCAGCAATGCACATGTCCTTTACTCTGAACTTCAGCATGAAGTAAAGGTGCAAACTGCCATTAAACTGAGCTTTGAATTAATGAAAGGCAATTGAGGCAATCAGCAAGCACAAGAGAATATTAAGTCATCAAACACAATTACTTATTTATATATAAAAAGCTTCAAGGAAATAACACCATTTCTTTTTGTCAATGGCTGGTCTCATTATTTCCACCAGTGAAAGTTGGTAGCTCTACACAAACATCAATCAAGGAATAAAGCAAATGACCAGAAGTTGTGTACAATAAGGTGCGGAGGCAAAGACAGAGCAGAGCTGCAGCCACCTGCAAGGTTGGGCAACTTGAACCCACCTCTCACAGCTCCTGGCTCCACTGTGTCGAGGCTGTTTGTTTGTTTCAGATTTTATGGGGATAAAAGGTGCCTCTGACCTGTCAGTCTCACATCTTCCTCCTGTCTTTCTTGTGTTTTTGGATTTTCTGAAACTGGGGTATCAGCTGGGGTGTTAAGTCCTGTTTTTAAAGTAGGTCAGTTACCAACTCATGTAACTCCTATAGATCCGACTCTGGCTGTGTTCCTTGTTTTTATAATTAACTAAAGCCTCATTTCCACTGAGTATGGCGCATGGTATGGTACACTGGGGAACGGTAAGCTCATGTGATGAACCTGCATTTGTATGTTATTTCTACATTATTTTGTTTCATTTTGACATGATTCTGCATTTTGTTTTGTCATGGGGTCATCTATTTGTATGACTGGGTGCATTGCAGTAACACAAGAGTGCAGTGGTGACGAGATTGTCAATGTTTCATCCTCTCATGCTTTGTCTGCGTGGAAGGTGGAGTTTAGAGCGTGGAGAAAAGGTCATGAACAGGTCAAGGAGTTCAGATGCAGTTTGATGGCTGGTGATCATCTCAACATGCTTTGTGATTGGCTCGTTCTTGATAAACATTGCTTCGGTGGAATGACACGCACGCTTTGGATGCACTCCGTCGTCACGGTGGACATCATTGGACCGTATATCTACTCACTTTAGGATCCCTTTCTTTGGACAGATCTCGTTGACATTCTCGGGAATAGATGCCTACTCATATGGATGTTTTCCATTTCTTTCACACCGTCGAACATTTAGGACAGTAACAGAGACAGTACGTGCGCGTGTTGTGCGGTAGGCTAATCATGATGGCCATGCCTAAAGGACAGTGAGAGGCATCAACATGCTATTGTGGTAATGTTACCATGTTTTGGGGTGGTTTGAATGTGAACCTTTTTGTCTAAGACCTAGGCAAAATGCTTGTGATATTGTGAACTGTACATTTATTTTGAATGGGTTTCAGATAAAGGATTGAAACTTATCCAATGACTCTCCGCGCCTGCATTTGCTGCCATGCTAACACGTAACACTCATTACAGGCGTGTCTTTCCACTGGCGACCGTACCATTTACCTGGTGGGTGGGGTGATCCAGACTGCTATAGCAGTAATGTAAGAATTGTGACATCATAGCAACGCAACACTGTGCAGACCTCTACAACTTCTGCTTCAGAGAAGAGAATACGATACAGTAAACATAGGAAATAATGAGGGACATCCAGAGAGATCAATCAGCGGACTACAGTGGATCTAGCAACCCCGTTATTGGTGCTATATAATTATTGTTAGAACCCCGAGCAAAGTGTGATGAAACTTGGACAGTACGGTTTGCTATTTAAAGGTACCATGCACAACTTTTGACACTGGAAATGCAGAAACTGCATACCATTACGAAATGAACTGAACCATGCTGTTTGGTGGAAACGGCGATTAAAGGTGTATTCAAACATGTAAAACAAAATCATTGAAATAAAGAGAGTGCAAGAAGAGGAGAGTTTTGGAAACAATTAAAGCTGTTTCACTCACTTGACTTAAGTATTCAAGCTGACTCTAAAAATTGCAGTTCAACAAGTTTGTGCTTACAGTGACATTTTTCGGGACATTGGAAAGTGGCTGCTGACTCAAGCAGAAAGCGCAGGTTGACAAAGTGATGATTCCCAGCCTCTCGGTGCTTAGCAAATACAGATGGTCAGCGTGTAAATGGAGGCTTAAGGTTGGAGGCACAGAGGGAAAAGTGAGGGGGAGAGACGCAATGAGACGTGTTCATCCAAACTGAGACAGTGAGCAGAGTTGAATGAAAACAGAGCGTGCCAGAATTAAAGAGGAAGATAATGGGAAAGAGAAAGCATAATAGATGAAGAGCAGCAGTCGAGGTGGAGTGAGAGAACATGGGGAAGATGCAGCGAATGGGAAGAGAGTGGGCTGAGCCGAGGGAAAGCTGTTCACCATAGAGGGGGAAGGCAGCCAACAGGAAAGAGAGTGCAATAGGAGAGAGATACTTAATCGACGTGGGTGAGTGGGAATGGGAGAGGGGGGTGGACAAGTGAAACAGACAGTGACAGAGTGCACAACGGGCAGAAAATAAGATAAAGGTGTGCAGGGGGGCAGAGGTTGTGAGGGAGAGATTTCCAACAAATGGATGACAGTTGTTCAGCTCTCCCCTCCATTCCTGCAGTCTCTGAGCCAGCCAGGCCAGTCAGGATGGATGCGATCCTGGTTGTGGCAGAGGAGGGCATCGTGCAGGATGCTTGCGATGGGGACATAAACAAACCGTGAAATTACTTAAAACTGGGCCCTGACTTAACCCACCATCATCTTCACCCCTCCCACCCCCGCCCAGAGGCTGCCGGGAGG
>KV751378.1:904141-935699 GCA_001698575.1 Mola mola | reverse complement strand
TAAAAATCTGTTTTTTTCTAACTGAGCAAGAAATGTGAAGAAAACAAATTCTTTCCGAGTTTCAGAAGCAGTGACACGTGTCAGCTTGACAGAAAATGCATTCACTTCCCCACATTACGCCAACAAGTGGTATAAATGACATGTATTTAAAGATCGAGTATTTCAAAGCTGAGAATTTCGTATTGTGTTACTAGACTGAAAAGCTGAGAAAGCACTCTAATGTTAGTAATCTACCTCTGAAAGTTGGCTTCAGACCAAACCACACAGCTGCCACTTGTTATTTGTACTGCAGTCAAAATCAAAGTTAATTGAGTTCACTGTGTTGCTCAATATGTAGACAGATCCTAGATGTGTGGAAAACACTAGCCAGCAGTCTGAAGCAGCATGATGTACATTAGGTACATAACAGGAATCAGCGCTGAGGGATTTCAGTTTTTATTCTTTACTGTACACAACGGATCCCCCACAACACTCTAAGTCGATAATACGTGTCCACGCTTAAACAGCAACATCTTTTCATTAAGTGAGTATTTCTTTCATTAACATGACAACACTTCACTGACAAAGTCATAAATCATCCGGAACATTTGTGTTCCATCCCTTTTTCCCTCAGTTGTTGTCATTTAAACATGAATATCTTGTGACCAAAGATCGATTCAAGAGCCATATGAAAGTAAAGGCTTTACTTCACCATTTGAATTAAAAATAGAACCTCACCAAGGTCCCCAAGTTGATTGATATCGCCTTTAATCAGACTGCAACTGTGTACTTACTGCTGTTTTGCTGTTTAAATTAGCAGTTTATTAAGACGGCCTGGTAAATATATGCATTTTATTGGGAAAACACACCAAAAACCTTTTTGTGTTTGTATAAGGTAACTCAATAATACGCTTGAATAGTAAGGTACTTGCTGAGTCCTACAATTTCAGATGTGCAAGATATTGCTGCGTATTTGGGTTTTTTTAGTTGTTTTTTTTTTTGTCTTTGCTCAGAGGGTGGTACAGTTTGTATTTACTTTATTAAAACCTGCCGGAGGGAAGAGAAATCCGACACAATGCAGCAAATAGCAACGTTTATTTTTTGAAACATCATCCAAATACGCTCCGTCACCGTAACAATCCAAATGCTGGGTCTCGTTTCATCGCGGCGCAAGTTTCCTCTACTGCGTATTTCGTGTTCTCTGTGTCATGGCTCATGGAAAAGTAACAGCACTAGTATTAAATCAGCCTTTAAACCACCAAGTATCAAATGAGGGGCCTCTTGATAGAAATGAATTTCCTTACAAGTAATTTCTCCCAACTAATTTCCCCATAGAGTTCAATAAAAAAAAATAAAAAAATAAGGGGAACAGCTGATAAAGAGATGTATGAAACTTCATTCCAGGAATGTTATGGTTAGAGGCCGCTTTGGTTCCTCAGACCCTTTTTGATTTGCAGTAATTTAGTCAGCCATTTGTTCCAAATTGCAGCAATAATTAAGAGCAGGAAATACCTCACAATGGGGGATGGATTTTTTCTAATACTCTGGTGGTTATGGGATGCTTAACTGACTGAAAAAAATGTTTTTTATCATTCTATATGTCATTCTTTAATTAATATAACATTCATGTGTGGAAACGGCTGCATATTTGTATGCTACTTTTGATAAAAATGTAGGGGTTTTTTTGCAAAGCAAAGAAGGGTAAGGTCACAGTGTCATAAATGTGCTGCTCAGCGAACATTTAGAAAGTAATTTGGTGGAATTTCTTTATCTAATTCAAAAGTCCAAGGGCATAGGTTCCCCTCAAGGACTCCTTAGCACCAAAAGGGAAAGGGAAAACACTAGAAATCTTCTTTGGCATTCACAGACAAAGGTTGCTAATAGGTCTTTACTGTCCGTGAGATGACTGAAGCAGAAAATCAGACCTCAGGAGATACATAACAGCAATATCGAGCACATGTGCCAGTTTCTTTGTCTTGCATCTGCACGTTAATGGTTGTTGTTTCAAAACAATGGCCTTCCTCAGTGCGCTGGATGGGCAGCGTATTTGTCTGACAGGATCCTATTCCTGGTACATTGAGCACTCATTTGTAAAAAGAACAGAAGCCCGCTTTGCTCATTGTGTGGCTTCACGTAACCCCACTTTATCACAGGAATCGACGTGTGCGAGTGTGTTTGTCCGTGCCTGTGTGTAGTGAATGGGGGAGGTTGCTGAGATGCAGGAGACATTATGACGAGGTGAAACCAACGTCATCCGCGCCCGTCATCAGGAGGCTGCAGCTTGGAAGGAGCTTTGCCAAGCTAATGATTGATCGTGGTTAGGTTAGGAGGCGGACTACATGGGTAGTCAGAACCCTAAAGATATTCAGGTTCTCGTTATCGGGGGTCGCAGCGCCCATGGCCTGTGCGTTCAGCCGAGTCGCTTGAGTGCTCATGCACTAACAGCCAAGCTGCACTGTAAGCAGAGCCCTCTCCCACTGTTGCACTGCTTCTCCTATAAATTCGGTCCCCCAACTCTGTCCTTGATTGCCAGTTGGTTATAAATGAAATTGTCTTCAAACATAGAAATGACACTTAAACTGGGAGGACTTAAGCAAGGATGTGACCATGGTGTCAGAGTTCTGGTTAACATACTGTTCAACAAATGAAAGCTACAACTGATGGCTCCCCCCAGTTTCTGCAAAACAATTCTGCAAGTGTCTAATTCAGAATATCATTTAATTCAGTAAATTTAATTCGGAAACAATTCAGTACATGAACAACAGTAACGCCTGCAATAATAAGCATTTGCTAGCAATTATTTTGGATGGTCATGCAGGGTTGTCTGTTGAAGCATCACATTTTATTTCCACTTTATCAAATATTGTGGCGGGGACGTTTGGGCATATTTCACTATATGGCAACCCCCGCCCCATTTATATTGTAATAACGGCCCTGGAGTTTTTGCCTTTCTTCATGTCTTATTCAAAGGGGACCAGTTGCAAAATCAGTAAAAACAGCTTGTTAACATTAGAGTCACTGAGCAGAGGGGGATTTCTCCTGCAGCCCTTTTCCAAGGATAACTTATATAAACAATTTCAAGCAGTGTTGAAAAAGGCCAGAAAGTTGGCCTGCACATATAAATGGTGAATTACAGTCATGTCTTGAGCCTTCGCAAGGTGAGAACAAGGATGAGGATGGGGAGTGGGGCCGTGGGTGCATTTATGTGCTCTTGAAAATTGGCATAATGGGACAGTATTTGCACATTTTCTATTCCCAGTGATGATTCATGAAGTCGCTGAATGTTGAGGCTTCAAAAGCAGGGCCCGGGGAGCACCTGGATTAGCTGGAGGGGAACAGATCAATTCCAGTGCCATAATGGCAGCATGCAACAAAAAGTCTGTGTTTGTGTGAAGGATTTAACACCGAATCACTTCAGATTTGTAAAGTATGTCTTGGTAGCAGGTGCACGGGAGAGACACACGACGCGTTTATCATGTCGCTTCAGTCTCAGCATGACTTGAGGGGCAGGAGTGACCGGACACGGCCGCGTGTGGGAGAGACCTGTATGTTGTGTGCACAGAGGCGGAGAGAAGCGTGACTGCTCGGGGAGAGACGGAGCGGCTCCGCAGCTCCTCCGAGGGAAGAACACGCTCGTGCTCACGCATTCACTCGCAACAGAATACCGTTTCACTTGCAAGAGAAGGAGTGAGTTGGTTTTTTTTGGGTTTTTCCCCCCCCCCTTCTCTCCCCCTTCGCCCTCCCGCTCGCAGACAGCGACGCTGAGCACTTGATCGTTTTGCAAAGCAAAGAAGGGTAAGGTCACAGTGTCATAAATGTGCTGCTCAGCGAACATTTAGAAAGTAATTTGGTGGAATTTCTTTATCTAATTCAAAAGTCCAAGGGCATAGGTTCCCCTCAAGGACTCCTTAGCACCAAAAGGGAAAGGGAAAACACTAGAAATCTTCTTTGGCATTCACAGACAAAGGTTGCTAATAGGTCTTTACTGTCCGTGAGATGACTGAAGCAGAAAATCAGACCTCAGGAGATACATAACAGCAATATCGAGCACATGTGCCAGTTTCTTTGTCTTGCATCTGCACGTTAATGGTTGTTGTTTCAAAACAATGGCCTTCCTCAGTGCGCTGGATGGGCAGCGTATTTGTCTGACAGGATCCTATTCCTGGTACATTGAGCACTCATTTGTAAAAAGAACAGAAGCCCGCTTTGCTCATTGTGTGGCTTCACGTAACCCCACTTTATCACAGGAATCGACGTGTGCGAGTGTGTTTGTCCGTGCCTGTGTGTAGTGAATGGGGGAGGTTGCTGAGATGCAGGAGACATTATGACGAGGTGAAACCAACGTCATCCGCGCCCGTCATCAGGAGGCTGCAGCTTGGAAGGAGCTTTGCCAAGCTAATGATTGATCGTGGTTAGGTTAGGAGGCGGACTACATGGGTAGTCAGAACCCTAAAGATATTCAGGTTCTCGTTATCGGGGGTCGCAGCGCCCATGGCCTGTGCGTTCAGCCGAGTCGCTTGAGTGCTCATGCACTAACAGCCAAGCTGCACTGTAAGCAGAGCCCTCTCCCACTGTTGCACTGCTTCTCCTATAAATTCGGTCCCCCAACTCTGTCCTTGATTGCCAGTTGGTTATAAATGAAATTGTCTTCAAACATAGAAATGACACTTAAACTGGGAGGACTTAAGCAAGGATGTGACCATGGTGTCAGAGTTCTGGTTAACATACTGTTCAACAAATGAAAGCTACAACTGATGGCTCCCCCCAGTTTCTGCAAAACAATTCTGCAAGTGTCTAATTCAGAATATCATTTAATTCAGTAAATTTAATTCGGAAACAATTCAGTACATGAACAACAGTAACGCCTGCAATAATAAGCATTTGCTAGCAATTATTTTGGATGGTCATGCAGGGTTGTCTGTTGAAGCATCACATTTTATTTCCACTTTATCAAATATTGTGGCGGGGACGTTTGGGCATATTTCACTATATGGCAACCCCCGCCCCATTTATATTGTAATAACGGCCCTGGAGTTTTTGCCTTTCTTCATGTCTTATTCAAAGGGGACCAGTTGCAAAATCAGTAAAAACAGCTTGTTAACATTAGAGTCACTGAGCAGAGGGGGATTTCTCCTGCAGCCCTTTTCCAAGGATAACTTATATAAACAATTTCAAGCAGTGTTGAAAAAGGCCAGAAAGTTGGCCTGCACATATAAATGGTGAATTACAGTCATGTCTTGAGCCTTCGCAAGGTGAGAACAAGGATGAGGATGGGGAGTGGGGCCGTGGGTGCATTTATGTGCTCTTGAAAATTGGCATAATGGGACAGTATTTGCACATTTTCTATTCCCAGTGATGATTCATGAAGTCGCTGAATGTTGAGGCTTCAAAAGCAGGGCCCGGGGAGCACCTGGATTAGCTGGAGGGGAACAGATCAATTCCAGTGCCATAATGGCAGCATGCAACAAAAAGTCTGTGTTTGTGTGAAGGATTTAACACCGAATCACTTCAGATTTGTAAAGTATGTCTTGGTAGCAGGTGCACGGGAGAGACACACGACGCGTTTATCATGTCGCTTCAGTCTCAGCATGACTTGAGGGGCAGGAGTGACCGGACACGGCCGCGTGTGGGAGAGACCTGTATGTTGTGTGCACAGAGGCGGAGAGAAGCGTGACTGCTCGGGGAGAGACGGAGCGGCTCCGCAGCTCCTCCGAGGGAAGAACACGCTCGTGCTCACGCATTCACTCGCAACAGAATACCGTTTCACTTGCAAGAGAAGGAGTGAGTTGGTTTTTTTGGGGTTTTTTTTCCCCCCCTTCTCTCCCCCTTCGCCCTCCCGCTCGCAGACAGCGACGCTGAGCACTTGATCGTCAGCAGCGAGACACGGGAGCTGCCACGAATAGATCGGGTATCGTCGGGCCCGGCCGGACGACCGGGAGAAGACCTCGTGTTGCTCCCATCGGTTCCCCCTCCTCCGCTCCTTTCCGGGGTGCTTCCAACTCCCGTGTTTTGAGGCTGCTCCTCACACCAAGTGGATTGTTGTGCTTGCTGCAAAGTGAAGTTGGGACTAAGGCGCAGCGCCTGGCGGAGCAAAGAAATGCCCACGGCGGTGACAAAGAGGAGATTCAGTAAGTGCACCGTTATCTTTGTCCCAGCGGCCCCGCTCAACTTCACACGCAGCTTCCCACGTTGGCTAACTTGTCCGATTCCGGCCACTGGCGTCGGTCCGCCTGTTTTTTTGTTTTTTTTTAAAGAGTGCTTTGCGAAGTGGCCTCACTTTAACACGTTACGGGTGAAGTGTTGGCAACTCAGCTCGCTCAGACAAACCCCGGTCTCCGGCTGGCGACGCGTAGCCACGCACGCACTTTTGTAGCTCTGTCCCATTCATGCTAACTGTGAACCTAAACCCGACGCCAACTTTAGTCCGAGCACCGAACAATTGGCCCGCTTGAGAGAGTCCCGCAGAGGGCTCTATCTTTTTAACAAAGCAGAATTAGTGGCCAATGTGGGGGGGGGGAGGAGAGGAGCCGCATTCGAGCCATCTCCATCACGCATTTCACAAGTGGTTTTCCATACACGGCCGTGAGCGCACGCACTTCTCACGGAGGGAGCTGACGTCGCCGTCGCCTTCACACGGCTGTGAGCTCCGACCGAGCGGAAAATCGGTCAAGAATCACCAACAGAGCCCGAAATATGAGCAGTGGCGCTCCGGAGTTCAGTCAGCCGTCGCCTTCCCCGAATTCATGGCAATGTAAGGACCTGCCGTCGCTTCTGTTTTAAGTGTTTAGCCGCACGGAGCACCTCTTCAAGCCGTGTATTGCACTTCCAGTTCGCGTGCGTGGGTGCGCGCGGCACACGAAGTCTCTGCGCGTCCTTTAGTTGGCCTCACAGGCACAGGTAAGCCGCGGGAGTTTTTGCATGTTTTGGCCGCTGTCACGTCTGTGTCATTCATCTGCCCTAAAAGAACGGAGATGCTGCAGCACTGGCGCGCTGATGTCATGGATTTGCTCCTTGCAGCCAAGGCAAAAGCATTGATGACATCCAATAGAGGATTCAATTGTAAAACAGTTTCTCTGACAGTTGCATATCACATAAGAGGCTAAAACCTCTCCCCCTCTCCCTCTTTATGGTATTCTATAGGACAGAGGAGAGATATGAAGTAGGGGGAGTGTGTTTCACTGGCTGGATGTACAGGAAGAGTCTCAGCGGTGCATCAAGCCTGCACCCCTGCTTACTTTACTTGAAGAGAGGGGTCGGAAGCAATTTTTCCCTGAGTGACTGACACGCTGAAGCGGTCTCATGGCCACCCTTTATCAGTACACAGATCTGATTATAGCCGTCACGTACACAATGAAGAGACCTAACCATGAGCCAAAGTGTAACGGGATGATACAGGGTGGGTTTGTTTCTTGCAATTGCATCAGAGGCTTTCAGCGGCTGAATCCTGGGCCCTGCTGCGTGTTTGGGTTTTCTAACCTTCAGCTCCTGCCTGTTGAAAGGAATGAAAAGACACAGAAAGAATTGGGTGTATTTCTGTTCTAGTTTTCAGGGTTATTTGATATTAAACTGTCCTTAAGGCTTATTCTGCAACACACTACTGAATGAGGTCTGCGAGGTACAGCGTGCTGTAAAATAAGATGTTTCTTTTTGCCTGTGTGCTTTTCTGTTGACGCTGGAGATGCGAATTAGAGGAGACTTGCTTTAGATTCTTTCATGATGCTAATGCATAATCTTTGTCCTCTTCAGATCAGGACTGAGAGTAACCTGTTGTTATCATGGTGGACTTTATCATTTTAACCCATGTTGGCAGTGCCGTTAGGTGTCAGGTATTTTCTTGAATCATGCTGACTTGATGTTGCATTGAAGCTGCAAGGTCTCTTTAATGCGTTCATTCTGTTGTCCCATTTATTCTTTATTCTTTATGCGGGTTGAGAAAGCTTCTATCCAATCAGTTTTTAGTTTTCTTTTTTATATTTTCTGTAACATTTTTGAATGCGTTCTGCCAAGGTTGGCCGCTGCAGTTTATTTGCTTAACTTTTATACACTCCAGTAAGCTATTTAAGCCTACTTGAAACTTCAGCCACATCAAAACGAAGATTATTCAAGAGGAGACATATGATTTATTTGACCTAATCCTCATGACTCCTGAGGGATTACAGGGAGGCAGGGTGGCCCACAGGGAATCACTATGCTGCTCTCCTTTCATTATTTTTTTCTGCGATTTTTTTTTAGAACAGTTAATGGTTCATCTTGTGTTTCCTTTGGATTATTATTATTATTATTGTTATTATTATTATTGTTATGACTTAGCTGGTGACATCATCTCCTATGCTTACATACATATTGTCCACGCTGTGCGAGCTAGAAACAGTAAGCTAACAGTAGGTTATTGATATTATAGCAACATAATTCGTATTTTTTGTACTGAAACAAGAGCTACAATAAAATTTTAATTGCTCCGTTTTATTTATTTTTCAACATTTAACATACTAATACATATAACTTTATTTTTTTAACTAAACTTGATTTTTCATATTTTACATATAACTTAAGAGGCTGATTGAGAAAGGCTCAACAATTTTGTTTGTTTTTCAAATGACCATAATTCCTGCTTACACGTCTTTTTTACTATGATTTTTAAAATCGTTGCTAATGTGTAATGAACAGCGTTGAAAAAGATTAACATTTTGGTTTTAAAGTATTCTTCCTTCTAAATGAAAGCCCTATAAATGAAATTTGGAAGTCCAATTAGACACCAGGGACACAATTGGATGTATTTGGCACGTTTTCTCTTTTTTCTCTTTTGAATTAAAACATCTGGCTTCAAATTAGTACTGCAATGTTTAATTGATTAATCTATCAGTTAATCAAGAGAAAATTAATGGACAGCTATTTTAATTGAGTAATCGTTTCGGTCTTGTTTCAAGTGAAATTTTTTGGAAACATCTGTTGGCTCCAGCTTTTTAAATTTCTGGCAGTAAATGAAGAGTCTTTGGCTTTTTAACTATTGGCTGGAGCAAAGAAGGAATTTGAAAATGCCACTTTGGGCCCTGAAAAAATTTAATGAGCATCGTTCATTGTTTTCTGACAATGTATGGAGTAAATAATAATGGTACTGGTACTCCCTAGCAGTGACTTGTCTGAATGGGACTGTCAAATAAAAAAGTAAAAAAAACAACAGCTCTTCCGTGACCACACGCTGAAAAACCACCCGGCACAGCCCTATCCCAGCTTTCTCATGCTTTCCATATGGGTAAAATCTCTGTAATTTCCCTTGAGTTCTAATGAGAGGTTTTATGAATAGCGTGTTGGTCTGTGGTGGGTGGGATCAACGTTTCTCAGGTTAAAGTGAATTAAAACTGCTCTGAGATCCCTCACTGGCCCACTGATGGGGCGTTGGCACAGAGGAAATAAGTACTCTTTTTAACAAGGCAAAACTAGTTCAGACTGGTTATAATGGGGCCGTTTGGCATGGTAGCTACATGAACCACGCTACAACCCCGAGATTACATTAAAGCTGCAAATCGGGACCGTTACAGTTGGTTTCAAGAGCCAGATTCAGCTGCAGAAATGACGTGTGCTGTTTCTCTCTGCGTAGGCATCATAATGCTTTTCTCTTGCGTTTATTGGGACACTCTAACCAACTGTTATTGTCCTGTTGAGCATCCCATCCCCACATAGAGAGAGGGTGCTCTAGGTAGCACGCTTGGTGGATTTTTAACAATACTTCCTCCTTAACGTCGGCAGCACAGAGGCAAAGAGTGATTTACTATTCTGTCTGCAAGAGTAATGTAGGAGCAATTTGACTGCTGATTGAAACCAGGTCTTACATTTCACTGGTGGTCCACTGGTGGCATTATAAACCATTTACACTGATGTTTTACAGGGAGCCCCTGCAATGGGGAAAGAGGAATCAGACACACAGCTTCTGCTACCATGTCTATTTTTATCCATTGTTCTGTAAATTATTGTTTTTACATCAAAGTCTGATTGTGATTTTGAGTGAAATGGTGAATATGGATGATGTTGAGAGGTTTAATGTTAATCCACTTATATGATTTGGACCTGTGGGCAGTAGAGCTTTTTGCTCTGGCCGTTAATCACAAATTCTTTAACATTTAGGCAGTTTGCTGGTTCATGACATCTTTGCACTTTTCATGTATCAATATATGTCAGATGGCAGCCATTATGCCAGTGTACCAAGCAGCTGTAATTACATTTTTATGCCACTTAAGCCTTACACAACACAGACCTTATTACACAGGCAAAGTGCTGCTGAAGTGCGAGAGCAGTGAACTTATTTAGAAAAGTAAGGGCCAAGGCTTACGACTGAGGAGAGTTAGAATTTGATGGCTGAACCTTTACAATTTCATGGTAATGTGAATGACTAAACATTGGCTAACAACATTAGCTGTAGTTGCATCACAGTAAAGGCCCCCCACAACTCTTAGTTCCAAGAAGGACAAAAGGACATTGCATACATAAATCTTCACAGTTTGATTTTGTTAACTCATTTAATATTAAATAAATTGATAAGCACATTCAGTTTTAAAGGGCCAGTCCACCCAAAATCAAAAGTACATCTTTTCATCAGAGAACCAAATGGCATTTGTCTTGTGGTGCTCAACGTGCCATTGAAACGGTGATCTCTTTCCAGAAATCATGATACAGTTACTAAAAATCATTGACAGACCTTATTGTGAGCATGCTGGAACGGTTTTCTGTCTGTATTTCTACACAGAAGTGAGGGTTCTTCTACTCATGGATGGCAGGATAGCTAAACCAGAACAGATAGTTTTATAATTCAGCCTAGGATGATGCATCAATTTTTCATCATCTCGCCATATAACAAGCTTCCCATCCTGAATAAATGTATTGCAGTTTGGTAAAGAAAATGGATCTGGCATTTAACTTCTCAAAACAATGTTAATGTTGATTTATTTATTTATGTGTTACAGGACAAGTGCAATGAACTTTATTAATATTTGAGAAATGGCAGAGCTGTAGAAACTGTTGCTGTTCTTCCACTATCCCTCTGATCTCAGATGGTCCCGGATGGCTTGGTGATACAACTTTTAACCACCAAATACTTACAAGTGGATTGTTATCAGGTGTTGTAACTAATTTGTTTTGCCAGCAATAGCCATGGTTCGATGCGTTTTGTGTTCAGGGTGTCTGTCCATCCATCCTTCCCTCCGTTCACACGATACCTCAAGCACGCCTCGAGAGAATTTCTTCAAATTTGTTATAACCAAAGATGAACAGGATAAAATGTTGAAGTGATGACATTTTGCATCCAAAAGGTCAACGGTCAACTTCACTTTGACATCAAAATGTTATGCCATTATACAACGCCATAACTCACAAATAGGAGAGATTGTGATAATATTCACATTTGGTGCGATATTGAATTGGTGACACTAATTTGGTCGCCCACCTTGGTACTGAGCTGAGGTCTTTTGTGCTGCTGGGTTGAACGAAACATCCATATTTTAGAATCTAAAGCCACACTTTGGAGGATGAAAAAAGAAACATTGAATTTTTTATCATTTGTGATGAGACTGTGTCTGTTAAATGTTTTGTGATTATTGTTGGTACCATTATCATCATTAAGGATGCTTAAATCCTTAACGATGACAAAATCCTTAAATTTTTTAAATTGTTAAAGTGTGTTTGGCTGGTTAGCATAGAAATGCTATTTCTAAATTATTATTTTGTCCAAATATAACATATACCAATTTAGTGTCTGTTTGATGAAGTAGATGCTTACTCAAAACATGCCATCTGGCTGTCTGGGAAAAATGTTTTTCATCAAGGTAACACAGTGAATTGGGTATCCCGTACCTGCAGTTTAATGCCCGATGTTGCCCTTAGTATGATATTACTGGGTTTTTATGTTTTTTTTGGCCAAAACATACTATGAAGACAGTATATAAATGGTGCAGAGTAGACAGTGAATGTCGAGGGATGTTTTCTTACTCTCTCGTAGAATAACAATTCCTTGCACAGTTTAATACCACTCCATATAATGTGCTCAATCTGATACATGCAAATTGACCATGCAATTTACTCAATATCTGCCAATTCAACTAAAGTGATGTCTCTTGTTTTGACACCACATGTAATTTTGTTGTAACTTAAATTATGCTTTGTGTTTTGTGTAATACTGCTGAAAAACCTCTTTTAATGGGACAAAACTCCATTGTTTAATTTTTGCACTGAAATATTGTTTCATAAAGTCTAGTGTCATACTAAGTTGAAAATGGAATTTTGAGACTCATTCTCAGGCAATTGTTATTTTGCCAGTGCTGGAAATTCAGATGCTACTGTAATGCATCAAATCCCACAGTGAATTTTATGAATCATTAGAGCCCAGATAGCGTCACGCATGTCCTACACTTGCGGGTCATTACATTCTGCGAGAGATCGTAACATAGATTCTGTATGGATGCTCATCTGCGTTATGGCTCAGTAGACACTATCACATCTTGTATATTGGTGAAGGTACCAGGGAGTTGACATGTGTGTAAGACCTCAGTGCCTTGGCAATGCATGTGCACAGTCAGCAGAAGTGCACAGATGACACTCTTCCAGTTTAGACGAACCGAGCAGTGGCTCCCTGGTGGGTGTCATTAGTTTTGCCTATCACGTGCAGCCTCTTCTTTTCAGGCCGTCATACTGTCATTAGAATACACACACAGCCACAGAAACTGTAACTGATGCCGAAAAATGCATGGAGTTCAAACAGTCGTCGCTGTCTTATCTGGCGGCACATAAATGGTACATAATCCGTGCTTCAAACATGGGAGGACATATTAGCCTAGTTTATGTGGATTAAACCTTGACAGTAATGAACAATGAGAAAGATTCAGATTCAACTGCTAAGAATGCAGGCAAGCAAACTTGTCCTCTTAGCGATGACAACTAAGTCTTTCTCTTCTTCATTACCTTTGTTATTTATTATTGACACTTACACTGTAACTATAACTATGTAACGATTATATATGAATATAAGTATTTGATACTGGCCAGTTAGAAATGTTTTCTTTGTATTATTAAAATTGTGACTTTCATGCTTTCTTTCAATGGAGGGATGTCAGCCATCATAGCTTTATTCCTGTCTTTTTTTTTTCCTCTAAAAGCTTCTTTTCTCAAGGGAATCAGTATCCAAGCCATTACCAGTTTTGGTGAAAATACAGTAAAACTTGAAGACAGACAAACTATGAGGTTTGTGTGCTCTTCAGGCACAAAAACCATGCTCATTGATCAGACATCAGTGCTGAGACATTTCATCAGGTCTCAGCAGGTTGCTTTTAGCTTATGAATGGGGGAAAGATGAAGGATGAAAAGGTTCATGACTGACAGTTGGAACCAGAAGGGTTAGGAAAGTGTACTTTGTTGTTATTGCATCAGGATAAAAATCATACCAAAAGCTGATTTTTTTGTAAACATCAACGAAAATTCAGTAACTGACAACGCTTTATTGCTGTGAAGACTGATGCAGGAGCCCGCATTGCCTTTCTCAGGGCATGCTAAAGCACAGTGAATAGCGGAAAAGTGCATGCCTTGCAGTCCCTCTGCCCCTGCTGATATGGCAGATGGATAGGATTTTAGGGAGGGGGTGGTGACCATGTTTGGCAGTGAGGGACAGAGATGACAGCTCTTCGTCCGTGGAGGGCTACTCAGGGCCTTGGCTCTGAGCACCTGCTGTGTCCTCCTGACAGCCTTGATGCCATCATAGACCATTAGCGCTGACAGCATGTCATCATGTCACAGTGGAGCTCATGGTCAAGCAATGAAAAGTAAGTACAGTAAATAAAGATGGCACACTTAGAAATAAACAGAGATTTTATGTATTTTATAATGCAGTCAGAAAACTTTCACCCTGTTGTCTTCATAATCATTTTACATTACAACTTGCCTGGGCTTTTATAAACCCTTCACAAATGATTCTTTATCTGCAATATTTCCTCTGCTGTCCAAATCCTGTCTTAGCCTGTGGCCTTTAAGTTGGGCAGAGATTGTCTTGAATGCCACCGGAGGTAGTGTTGGAGATGTTTTTCAAGTTGCCATTATTTGATTAGACCTGAATGCATGACACAAGTGAAGACAAGTGACTCCAATAAGCCCATGTAATGCAATAACTCAATGACGGATTTAAGGCCTGAGCAAGGCTTAAAAGACTGATATTCTCACAACCAAGGCTGAAATTGTAACTTAAAAGACTTAGGTTTATGAGGCTGCTTACTGTAAATAATTTACTCTCAGGGCTAACGGCCTTTTGCTTGTTCGTGCTAAATTGAATAGATACAAAACTCAATATGGTCAAAATCAAGCCTATTATATACTAGTGTATTTAATGTCTCTGCTTCTAATATGCTTGCAATGACGCTGTTTCAAATAATAGTCATTTGAGCCATTAACCACAAACTTGCAGCTGATCATTCTTCTCTACCAGCTGATTATAGAGTTGTAGCGATTAGTTGATCAATCTGTTGATTCACAGAGAAGTTCGCAACTAATCTGATTATTGATTAATTGTTAGACTAATTTTACAACCGAATTTTAATTTACACTTGACTATTTCTTAAATGTAATGGTAAATACAAAAAATGGGTGTTGAATTATTGGGAAAAAGCACTGTGACACATTTTTTGTTGAAACATTTAAAATAATTAGCTGATTAATCAATGATGAAAATAAAAGGGGCTCACTCACCTGATGACATGAAAGAATAAAAGAAACATATCTCCATATGTATATATATACAGTATATATCATATAATGAAAATTTCCAGCAATATAGTTGGATAAAGTTTTACTTTTCCACTCTTACATCTCTTCAAAAATGAATGAAATAGAGGGAATATAGAAACAATGGGGACTTTTACCATGCTTTTAATGGAATGCCTGTGCAGTGACCAAAATAATAAGTTGTTTCCTGTATCCTGCTTATATATAAATATGGCTTGTGATAATATAAATGACCCAATATGCAGTTGCACATTACCAACATTCATCATTCACAATAAGTACATTTCAAGGTTACACACTGTACTGAAGAACTGAAATCAAGCACATTTTTCTGACTCCAGTCAGGAAATAATGAAATACCACAGCAAGGGGTTACAGTTTAGTTGGTTGGGGGAGGGGGATTCCTTTGCCTCTATCGGTTATAAATGAAATTTATTGTATACCTAATGTTTATAGATGCTCTATAAAAGGCTGCTTTCCATGTCATCATAATCTACAGGTTGTTGTCCATTGTAGCACATCCACGGGTGTGGTCATTTACATATAATTTGTATTCATTTTTATGTTTATATGTATAGGACAGACAAACAGGCAGTAATCATTCTATAAAAAGGCTAATACTTCATATCATAGTATTTACAGCTTGCGTTAATTTGCAATGTTGATTGTGCACTGCCATACAAAATACATATGCGTTTATAAAAGACTGAAGCATAAATATAAAATACACATAAATGTGCCATATAAGGATCTGAAATCTAAAAGGATGACTCTGGTCTGATTCAGAAATGATATAAGATAAAAATTGAACCCCTGAAGGTATAAGTGTTCTTTTGAAGGGAGGTTTTCTAAAAGAAAATTTTACCATTCCCTATAGTTCAACACAGAAAAAAATAGGCCAAGTCTTTAGAGTATACAGTTTATGAGTCTGTATTTAGGAATTTATTATATTATTAAAGCATTGCATACATTTCCTTTTTAGACCACTACTAAACTTCCCATCCATAGTTGTTATTGGTATATACAGTATATACAGTATATCCTCTAGTGATGTGATAGTATACATTTGGCCACTAGTCTCATTGTCTAACAAAAAGACAGTACCAACAAAGCTACTGCTTGCTGCATGGCCACTGTAAAAAGCAATCAGACCATAAACATTTCAATTGGACATAGAAACTCTGATCTCAGTGCTATGATAAATGCAGAGCAAACACAAGTTGTATTAATTAGTTAGCAGGTCTTGTTACTAATAACTAAAAAATGCCAGGTTTGAACGCTCATAAGTATCCATGGAAAGGGTTTCCATATCAGTTGGAAAAACTGATTTTGACACAATATTGGGGCAATTTACATCTTGTAAATGCCTGCCTCAGCATTCCTGTTTTACTGCATTTTCTATTGGGAATGGGTAGGCGTAGTCAAGTACTCAAGTACCCGTTGGTGATGTTGTTATTTGAGTAATCTTTTACTACTCGCATACCTGCGCAGTGATACCTTTGGCTAAAACAGCTGAACTTACATGCACCATGGCAGTCGTAAGCAGGAAAAGTGAGACCTTAAATTTTGACCAAAGCAAAATATGTTGAGTTAAACTTATAGAAAAACTAGCTAGATGGTTACCCACATGCACTTAGAGCACGAGAAGTAATCAGCGGAGTCAGACAATGGACGGTCTCGCGTCACATCATCTGTTAGCTCTGTTAGCACATGCTGCAGTGATAATAATAGGGTGCTGAAGATCAGCCTGCTAGTGCTAATATTGAAAATGGTGAGATCTGCTCCCATTACATTTTGTGGTAGGAGAAGTTGATGGTTGGCCCGACTATGAGAGTGGAAAGATGTATGACGACAGCCGGACTGGATTGAAGGCTGATTAGCAAAGTGTTGACGAGATGGCTGTTAGTACAGGCCGTACATCATTGAAGCAGCTGCTGAGGAGTGGGGCCTGTTGCTGAAGGTGTGTGTGTATGTTTGAAACTGCATCTGGTGTCCATTGTTGCATATTTGTCTACAGAAATGTGAAAGTTTTATATTTTGATGTCTCTAACAGCCACATGGTTTCTATGTAGTGGGCTAAAGCAGGCTATTTAAACATATGCAGAGAATTGGTTCCACATTGTGCTTCTGCTTTTTATCTTTTACAGTAAAAAGATATACAATATATCTTGCAAGTACTCAAGCAATTGTTCGTAAGGTATTGTGAGTACTTGAATATTGAAATTACTGAAAATGCCCATTCCTATTTTCTATCACTTTTGTTATGAACATAACATTAATATATTTTATATATCTGGGTGGCCCACCAAACTAACTACTATCTGTAGACAACAAATGATGTGTTTTTGTGTATCAAAGAGAGAGCGAGGGGGGGTGTACAACTCTAAAAGCAGAAGTCTAATAACTGAGCAGACTAACAATAGTTTCCTGTTGAGCTGGGAGTGCCATATTCATTCTTTGAACTGGATGTAGAATTAATTTGGCCAATTAATCGGTGCTGATAGGACGTATCCACATCGCCAGAATTCCAATGGCCAGTTGTTCTCACCTGGAATATTAGACTTTGAGGGAAAGTAATTGATTTCAAAAACTCCCACGTAAACTTTACCCATATTTATATATATATATACATATATTATATTACATACATATATTGTAAAGATGAGGATTGTTAATTTCCAAACATTTTAAATCAGGTTGTGATATGATGTTGGACGATTTATCTGCTTTGTAGTGCTAGAGTTCCTTTTGTAATTACTGGTATACAGTATCAGCCTTTAAAAATCCACTACTTCTGTTTTGAATGTGGTTATTGTCTGCACCATTATGCTTCACAACTTAATTTCTGGAACTTCTTTGTCGTATCGTCAACAATTTATTTCACTCCAACCCTTTGTTTCTGCCGGCCAGGTGGAGTCAAAATAATCCTGTAGGCAGAGCAAGGTGAGAACCATTCTGCAGCTCCTCTAAAAGGGCAATGATTCATGAGGCTAGCTCTCCTGTCCCTGGGGCTGGGAAGAATAGCTGGCATTATCTTCTGCAAATGGGTTTGAAAATGCTCATGGCCAGGTTGACCAGGGCACTGATTTATAGCTCAAGACGCACTGAACAGTGAAGCTCCCTTTTCAAGCATAGGTATGAGCCCCATCCACCACTGCATGCATGAACACGCATACAAACCCGCATGTATGCCAACACCTCCCCACTTCAGTGCTCACAATCTTTACATCTATGGTTTTGTGTTTGGAGAAGAAAGAGAGAGAACTAAATTTCTGACACCAAAGTTGTGTTGTGAATAGAGTAGCCTATTGTTCTTAATATGTCAAGTACAAGGGTAAGCAGTTTTTCCACCTTTATCTTTACTTTGTCAAGGCCTATATATAGATATGGACCTTATCCTTGACTTAAAGTAAGAACTGCTGTCAGAGAAACAGAAATTGCATCCTGAAAATTGCCCCTTTAATGCTGAATCTGAAGAGAAAACTCTTTTTTCAGAAATAGTGTGGTTAAGCCCTCACGGATAGTGAAGTCTTAAAAAAGCTGCTGATTGCTTTATGTGTTCCTTCCTCCCTAATAAGCTTTATATCCATGTCTGAGCCTAGGAGCCTCGTAGCACTTCAGAATTTCAACGTTCACTCAGGTAGGGTTGCCTTCAATATTTGAGATAATTAATTGACAGGAAACCAAAAGTGTTTGAGAAGGCTTGAGTCACTTGGAATGGCCCAGATTTGTTTAAAGCCTTCAGTTGTCACAATGCAATTAATGTGTCAAACACTGAGCACCTCAGAAGGGCTAAGAATTTTCTACTCTTTACAAATTAAACAACCTCCTGTGTAAATTCCCACGTTGGCTCCTCTGCATTACACAGAGAGGGCGTTATGCCTCACATGCAAAGAGGCATCAGTCTCATTATCAAATCAAGGATTACTAACTGAGTATAAGTAATAGCTGGGATAGAATAACTGGTATGTTTTCACATCAAGCATGTTTTCCTGTGACTGGGTTTAGCCTTTTCTCATTGGAATAGCAGGGCTTGGCAGAACCAGGGGGTGGGAAAATCAGGCTGCAAACAAGGGTTGCACAAACCGGATTTGACTTACTTTGTGAAGCGTTTAAAATGCAAACTGACAGAGACTGTTTTTGCCCACATCACCTGCTTCTAGTGTTGCAGTCCACCCCAAACTCCCAGTCCTTTCTCACCATTGTAAAGAAGCAGAGGGAGCTCACATTTCATCTCTCCAAGGAACTCTCTGGAAAATCAACAAAAGTTGTTTTGAGTTTTACTGAGTGACATCTGAAATCTGTACGTCTTGTGAGGCCTCCACATGGCGTCTGTCCACGCCATTGTGCGTCCTCTAAACCTCCTGCACCCTAACCCCCACATCAGGAAATCAGCTTTTGCAAGCTAAATGTTAATTTTACTAAATGGTATACTCACAAGTGGATTATTTTAAAGGTTATGTGTCAGAAAGATCTTTGTAAGGCAGCTTGGCAGCGTGACTGGAGCTCTGCCTGTCTCTGCATGTTGATTTGCTTGTTTTTCCCCTTTTCCTGTTTTGCTGGGTAGGCTTCCGTGCTAACTCACCTCATGTGATTTAAATCAAGTTAAAAACTTTCAGGGAAGAGTTAATCCTTTTCTGTTTCTTATAGTAGCCTTTTTTTGTCCAGAAAATATGTTTTCAATTCTTGTGAGGTCTCTTTACAAACTACTCATTAAACCTTGTGTACCTGAACTGTTGGGCATGTTAATTCTCACTATTGTTCCTCATACACATAGACCACTGATTGGTGGCGAAGGTGTATACTTGCTGATTGGAAACCAGACAGAAGAGGAACCACTTTTCTTGCCATTTCAGAAATAATTGGCAAGTGCAAAGGCTATCTTCCATCCCATTCAGATAAGGATTATAGTCACTTTTAACCTTTTGATCAGATTAGTTGTTACTGCTGCTTTGTAAAACCTTGTTGGCAACCCCACCCTTGACTATTTTGCTTTGAAGATGAGGCAAAGCAAGATTATATTTGGAAGAATGAAGCACATTTATTCATATAACAATCTTATCATATTCTTATCATATTCAAGAATTATATGCCACACCGGAATATGACATTGGGGTTAGATACTACCATATAAATCCTTGTGCTGCAATTTGCTATGTTTCAGTGAACATTCCAGAGTAAACAAAAAGGTATTGGTTGTTTTCAGGTTTGAAACCCAGATCTGATACAGGTGGAAGTCAAGTAAAATCTTGCACACCAGTCTTAGGAGACGGTGTTAATTAGTTCCTGTCTTTTCAAGTGTGTAGTGACTGCCTGAAACAATGGCTTGTTTTGTAGATAAGATCTTGAAAAATGCTGCAACAGTCTTCAAGCTTAGTTGTACCTTTGATCTGATCTGTTAATAATATTGAGATATTTAGGCATACCTTATCTGCCAATGGAAACACTACAACAACATGCATATCAAAGTAAGTTGGGAAATTATTTATAGAACTTTTATTATTAGTGATAGGTATGAGTATTCGAGTACTCTGTGACTTTATTCGACTTATGAAAGCTGATTAGCAAGGCATCGACAAAGGAGCCGTTACAGATTTCAATATTCAAATACTTCAATCAGTACAACCTTAAAGCAGCTGCAGAACATTGATTCCACAACATTGGTTCTGCATCACGCTCCCGTATGTATCTTGTACAGTAAAAAATGCATTTATTGTTCGAATAGTTGCACAATAAAAACAAAGTACAAGCAAAGTCTGACAAAGCAATGCTTGGTTCAACTCTACTGTTGTGGCAAAACAGAATATTGTCATAGATGGAGGGAGTTTCCATACCCTCAAATTAAAATGAACTAAAACCTCTGGTTCTGTTTGAGAATTGCCACCACAAAGCCAAGAAACATTAAACAAACAAATGATTTACAAGATAATAATAACTAATAATTTGTGGATGACTGTTAATTAATTAATTGCTAACTCATCCTATTATTCAGCAGCTCATTTGTATTTTAAGAAGCATATCATGGTCAAGGACTGTGTGTACTTCCTTCTATGGGCCTCTGGAGCATTCCAATGAGTTTAGTCTTTGAGGGAAGAGATGAGCCTATTGATTAGAAAACATCCTGACCTGTGGTGATAGCAGATGAGCAGTCGCACTGTTTTGAAGTTTCAAAGGGAACTGCATCAGCATTTGACCTTGTTCAAACTGCATTAAGACAACAACCCATTTGTTTTGTAATCATCCAATAATATGCACAAATAACTTAATTGGTTTTGTCAGATCAATGGATTGCATTGAGTTTATGAGGAAAGGTTAGCCTTTCAACTTCTTTGATTTACCAAAATGTCTGCCATCTTATCTCAGGCTTTCATCTGTTCCACTTTTGTCACAGATGTAAGGTTCAAGCAAGTGTCTGTCAATAATATGTTGTTCCATCTGGGTAGACTAATATGGCATGTGTTGTTTTGAATGTTCGACAACCTGAATATTATCAGTGTGTGACCACATTGTAAAATATTGTTTTTTGATGATTGTTTTAGAGATGGTAACACATTATCCTCCGTGTTTTACCAAGGACATTTTGTTTAGATTGCTTTAATATTTAATGACTGAAGTCCTTGCATCTCCAAAAAGGTGTTGTTTTAGGGCAGCAGGTGAAGTTATACCTTAGAGATACACTGAAAGTCAAAATATTTTAAAATTGGTAGCATAAGAGTGATAAATTTATCACTGATAAATTGGAAAATGTAATTACTAGGCTATTAGTTTTTCGTTAATGGAATTCTAGCTTGTAATTTCAACCAGAATTAAATGATGTTGGGCTTCATTTCTGGAGGATATTGTGTTTTCCAAATTATTTTTAATGTATGTTCCATAACTGTAGAAATAATGTACTGTGTTTTTTATTTGGCTGTGCTGAAGTTAATGTGGTATATGGAAATAATAAACACCCTAGGCTACAGAATGACAAATTTATTTTTGCTTCATCTCCACTGATCCATCATTTTATAACATTTTTGCATGTTTGAGCCCATTCTAAACTATGCTCATGCCTTGTAATGTAAGAGCTAGACCTAGTTTCATTCAACAGTCTGTGTAGATGCTGACACTTGGTATGATATGTGGTGCGTTCATGTCTTCTTGGGAAACTGACACCAGACAGTGGTGCTGTTGTTGAAAGCAGCAAAATTCACAGTCATCAAACATGAAATTTAATATTTGGTTTGCCGGCTGCATTATTTTTGTCTATATGAAATATTGACTTTTAGACTTTATAAACATGAAATTCTGCTTAAATGTGACCACTTGAAATATTTAATTAACATTAACTAATGTATTAATGTTAATTTTATTCAAATTAGAAGATCAATTAGAAGATTCTGATCCAATTCCGCTCATTGGGAAGGAAATTATATTCTGATCAAAAGGGGTGGTTTATGCTAATCCTTATTCCAAACCGCGTCCATGTACACACTTATTCCGATTGCGACTTCCTGTTTGGGTAAAATTACCCTCATTGTGCATGTGTGCCTGAAATTTCTTCCTCCTTGTTCTTTTTGAGGAAAATTAGCCATCTCTCCATAGTGCAAAGCAGCATAATAGCTGGACCTATAGGAGTATGGCTTTAACAGTAAGAGCATATCTTTTCAGATCAATTGACAGACTGTAGCAGAGTCTGATTTTAAAGTCAGTCAAACATCAAAGAACTGTATTGACACTGAGCTGAGAAAACGGCAGTTTGGTAAAATATATTCACAAAGTTTATAATGCCTTACGGTCAGTTAGAATGTAAATATTCAAGCAGACAGTGTGTAAGCACTGAGTGGTATTCCTAACTATTGTAGTCAAGTTCTTGAGTGTGACCTGATTCAGCAAAAAGAATAACTGTTAGACTACTTTTATTTTACGTCCACATGAATTTCAAATAGTCTGATGTATATGCCATGTTATGTTATCCGGTTATGTTTCTCATTTCATCACAAGCAGGTGTATGTTCACTCCTCTACCTGATGATGATTTGTGGTAAAAATTCAACCTATGACATTATCTCTTACTTATCATCCTGGATGATCTCAATGTGTGAGGTGACACTGTCTTGGGATAGGATAGGATATGGTATACTGGTTAAAGACGCTTCAGTATTTCCCCAAAACCTTGGCCATCAACTATACTGATGGGCATCAACCTCATGACTTTCCTTTATAAATGTACAGATTGATTGGGTTATATATTCTGCCCGCTGTGCATTCCAGCTTTTCTGTGCTTGTTAATGTTGGGTTGTTGCTACTGAGGGTGAGAAGGATCCAGCTGACGCTGTCAAATGAACATTGTTCAAGTGGTAAAGCATCGTTGTTGTTGATGTGTTTATTTAAACTTTAATATTTATAATTATATTTATAATTATATATATATATTTAAACTCCTTTAATACTTCATTTTGCCCCTTTAGTTTTCCGAAGCTGCTGCTCTTTTCTTCCAGACCCCGAGATGGCTGCCTTGAAAGATGCATTAAAAAATAGACCTACACCCTTCTATAGAGTGCTGAAATGTAATAGGAAACTGTATTTCATATCTTTAATGAGAAGCTGATCGTATTTAGTGTGCTTGAATTAATTCTTAAATAAGTGTTAATAGTTAATAGTACCAGACAAGTTTCTCATTCACCAGAGACAGAGAGCTCTGAAATCAAACACTTCCTGTTACGTTTGATACTTTTCAAGGTTATCTCCATCATTAAATGAATGGAGAGACTGGCACACCAGGGGTTCATATACTGGATCTTAAAGAGTGCTGAGGCAGCCACAGGACCAGAGCTCAGTACGAATCTGTCTTGAGGCTTTTCTCCCCTCTGGTGCACTGCTGTAATGTGAGCGTGTGCTTCTTCACATTAGCCAAAGCAACAGTGCAGCTGCCATTTGACTAAGCTGTTTAACAGGCCAACACAATGTTTGTGTGTGTTGCTGACACAGGAGTAGGAGTGAGATCCTGTGCCAAGGACTGGATACTCACACGCACATGTCAATAAACAGCCAGAGAAATGAGCATTATATTACTCTTGTCAATCTTGAAGTCAGGATCAGTAAGACTAGGCAGTTTTGGCTGAGAACGACACCAAATAATGCAGTGTTTTGGCTGCTGTATATGGTATTAGTATCTATAACAAAGATTTGGCCCAATCGCAGCTTTTGACTATAACAACTGTTTATTAAGGGACAGATATGCACTTCCATGTACTGTATGTGCAATGCTGATCGATTGTGTGATATTCGAATAGATTACTGGCTTATTATTTCAGTAGAGGTATATAATATAACAAGTCACAAACACGTTTTTCTTTTGTGGGAAATTAAAGTGTAGATTGAAAAAAACAAATTACTTCGCTATTTGCTTTTTAACAAGCAATGATGAAATCAAGCCTAGATTAATGTTGTACATGTTGTACTAGATATTCAGCTAAATGTTGCCTTTCATATAAATAGTGCATATAAGGAAGTTTTCGTTTATGATTTCTCGTGTGAGCCAACGTGAATTTGTATTCACATTTGATTAAGTATGAATTTTGAAATTTGCACTGACAGCCTGACTGGATGCCACCTCAGAGTTATTCAGAGCAGCACTTGGAGCTGATATGACATCATGTCATTTAGCAGCTTGGACACAAGTAAATGCTGCATGTTTATCATTAATTGTGCAGCCACGAGCAAGGTTGCAAATGATGACTACTGTAACGTGTAGGTGTTTGCTATGTATGAAAAAATTCTCTGGCTGACTTTTTAGGCAATTACTGCACACAGTGAATAAATGGCATTACGATAACCAGAGCCAGCAGCATGTTGGCATTGCAGTTTTCTCTCACCCACGCACCAGGTCCCAGTAACGTAGAGGTACAAACCAATGTGAAGACTACCTTGCCTCTTCAATAGTCATTCTCCATGATTTTACATGTTAGTGCTGATTACAGTTACAGAAAGACTTCTGTCCGTTCATAAAGAGGAATTACTCATGAATAACCAATGTAGAGCAAAGGCCAATTAACATCATAGAGTTGTTTAAAATAATATATTTTAAATTATTCAGAGTCAATCCAAGGAACACTAAGGAATTTTCTGAAGGATTTTTGCCTAAAGGCTCTTACTTGCCCTGTAAAGCATCCAGGATAACACAGCATAAGAATTAAAGAAAAGTTTAATCTGGTTAGTCAATAATGAATAACTTATAGCAATAGCAATTTATTGCCTCTCCAGCTTAACACCAAATATTTCAGCTCTATTTTAAAGTCATTGTCAATTTCAAAACTTTTCATTTTGAAAATGTCAAATATTTTCTAAGTTAAACAGTTATTTTTGTTTTTTATTATTTTTTTTATCTTTATTATACCAGCAGACTTATGTCACTCACTTCTGTCAAAATGCCTTGGTCCTTAATTACTCACTAAAAAGCCAACAAACATATCATTTAATCCCCTTACTTTGACATTCAGAAGATTTTTTATTATTATTTTTGTTGATATATTGTGCACCCATCGCAAATTGTTTCTGCATTACTGTAAGACAAAAAGGTTGTTTTGTGGCATTAAGCACAAGAAAATCTGTGTTATCCTCTTGGGACACATAAAGAATAAAGTCATGACACATCCTAATGAGATTTTTATGGTTCAACGGCAAAAATAGCTTCTTAGCCAAGCATACTTTTGGCAACTGAAATGTAGACCACCATATACTGTACATGATCTATACATAGGTATAATGAAAGGCCTGTGTCTCATGCTGTATAACATTAGAGATTCTTAATGGTATGTTTGTTATGATATAGGATGCCTCATGAGCCACCCCAAGATTTGTCCCATCAATCTACGATGAGCGTGTCTCTCTTCACAAGTTGTCTGCCATTCTTTCTTTCTGGCCCTGTTGGGAACGGTTATTGGATCCCATTCAACCAGCAATAGATGGATTGTCCCTCGACCAGGATGATTGAGTGGTGCTGCTGTGACAACACGTCTAAGGCTTTGTGTTTGGTGGTGCATGGCTGTGCGTGCTTACCCTGTATGCACGCTGCTCTTTGGGAACAACAGCACATCTGTGCCACTCCATGTCCTCTCACTCATTGGAATTTTGAGTTCTCCCAATCATTGCCAGCATCACTGTGTTCTGTCCCTGGCCCATGGGCTTCAGGGATTGACGGTATTCCTGTCCATAAATATTCTTGACTTCGCCGTCAAATTATTTTTAAGATGTAGCTGAATGCAATTCCAGTGGAAATGAGCTTTCACGCTGACACAACAACAGCATTTGTAGTGAGAGATGAGGAAGCGTGCAAGATGTGAAATAGAAGGAAAAATTTGTCTCATTTTCATGAAAAGAAGAGTAATTTGGATGCAAATGTTTGTATGTGGTGATAATCAGAACATCTCTAACTAAATCCATGTTAGATTGCACAAAAATTTGATCCCAAGTCTTTAACAGAATACAGTTTGTAGACACAACACACAGGCAGATCAGAAGTCTTGTCACTCATAATGTGTGCACTGTGTTATATTGGTCTATTCCTGTTTTAATGACTTGGTAATTGCTTTGTCCCAGCTTATTGAGATGACTGCCATGCACTATTACACCAATTTAATGGTATGTAACTATTCATCTTAACAAAGCCATCAATCAAAGGTGTTGCTGTGGTAACAACGTTATCCATTATGTCAATGTTATAATTAAATGTATGTCATACCTAGTAATGTAACACAAGTACAGCATTCCACTTCCAGTACCCAAGGCAACAGTACAAATTATGTTTGTGTTCTCCTTTCTATGGATGCTATATCCCCTATGGAGCAATCAGCAGAAATTCAATCATCTGTTTCTGAAGAACAGCAAAGCTATTGCAATCAGAATTGCTTAAACCCTCAATTTTTTGCTGTCCTTAAGTTGTTGGACTGTGTTGTTTTGTTGTTCTAAATTTTTATCTCGAGCTACTTATTTTGGTTAGATGCAACACAAAAGTGACAATGCAGAAATTGTCCTTTGATCAGACTTATAGGTGTTTACAGATACCTTGGATTGTTTGCTGGGAATGACCGTGACATTGGTCGTCTCATTGTTTTGGCACCCTAGGCCATACATTTATAAAGAAGACCAAGATAGCTGATGTAAAAATGGAACCTACTCAGTCCAAAGAGAATGGGTTGCCTTGCACATACACCAAAAATCTAGCTTATGAGTTTGCTCCATTTGTAAGACCCACTGAAAACGTGCATTAGTGACCCACCTCTGTTAGAGAAACAGTTTAATTTGATGTTGTTTCCACTTCAAGGTGTCCTGACCGTATACATCTCTATTATACATTCATGATCCATTCATGATTTACAGAGGTGTTTTATGCTTGACACACTCTCGCCATTTATCTAAGTTCTGGGCCCAAAGTTTAGAATTTGCTGGCTTGTACATGTCTAGTACCTAAGGAGTAAACCAGGGGTCACATAAGTGATTAGCTATCACCCACTCAACAATCATGGATAGAAAGGGAAAGTTAGAAATAGGTCTATAGTTTGCTAGATCTTAGGATTTTACTGTTTTCCACACTGGGTGAGAGAGACTAAGAATAAGGCTTTCAAATGAATTATAACTATGTTCAAGTCTAATTAATTAATGTAATTTATTGAAAAAAAGTTATATTCTATCTTTCTTTTGTGTATACAAACTGCAATAAACCATGAACCCAAAAATAAAATACAAACCATGAATTATATGCACTTTTACACCACAAAAACATCTTTACAATGGAAAAGAAAAAGCAGTAAGTCTTTCCATTTGAAAAACTACAAAGTAGCTACAGTAATTTTTAGTTTAGTTTTAGTTTTTAGTTTAATTTTAATTTTCATCCATCAGTTGATTTTTTTTTCTCAGCTGAAGTGTCAACTTCTTTTTTCATCAAACAAGCCCTGATTATCAGTTGAGGACAGTTCTGTGTTATGTTTGCCATACTTTTGAACCCTACCAACCACTGGCCATGTACGTTAATTCCTCATATATACTGTATTTCGAATGCCATGCAATGGATATTCTGGTGTGAGTTTGTTGCCATGCCCCACTTACGTCTCACCCCCACCCCTTCACCTCTTCATTTGACAAAGAGGGCAGTCTGTTCTCAGGCATGTGATGGACAACATCTGGTTATTTGTGATATCCACCGAGAGAAATGTGGATAAAAACACACCCCCTCCCTTTCCTTTTTCCACAGTTTCCTCCGTATTCTTGCTCCCATTTCTACGCCTGTCGAAACCGAGCATTATACCATATCACATGTCTTTGAATGGTCCGCTGAGAGAGGGACATAGCAGATGCTATAAGTACCCACTCGGCATGTTGTTTTTCAGGAAGAAGTTAAATTGATCAGTCACAGTTTGTACAATGACTTTTGTAATACATCCTCCTATGGCAATATGGGATTCTGTTTTTCTCAGACATATCTTCATGCATTCCTTTGTGGATTTAGACACATTAGGGCAAACATTTGACATGTAAGCTTGAGGGTTGGGCAATCTTGGGCAACTAATTTGCGAGTTCCACTGTCCAAAGTGAGACATGGTGATGGCAGTAATCCTCAGTCAGCTGTTTAATTTTTTGACTGTATCAGAAATGCTGTCTTTTAGCCGAAAAGTTGACATTCTTAGTCAAGTAGGAAGAATCCTCACCATCTTAGCATGGTAATCACTATGACTTTCCACAGCCTCAAGCTGTCTCATCCAGCTGAAGAAACTCTGGCCTTGTCACCAGTGAGGGTGCAGGCAGATCAATTCTCATGTCTCTAATAATTATGCCCATTTTTGTTTTCGAAGTGTATTTGTGTACACCCCCCGTCAGTAACCTTATTTGTGTTGAGCTGCTGCATCTCAAAACAAATCTGGTTAGCTTAGACTCCCATAAATGAAAGCTGTCAGATGGATGACTGGACATTAGAACATTTGTCCCTGCTACTTACAGGTACAAGTCGTGTGGCTGTCACTTTGTAGAATTTAATACTACATCTTGTAACCGCATGAACGGATATAGTAATTAGACTCCTGGATCCTAAATGATCTGAGATTAGCTAATGTTAGCAACCCCTAACCCATCAAGTGTATGTTGTGTGATCTTTCAGAAGCTTCAAATCCAAATTTAAAGTTTAATTTCGTTTTCTGCCGCTTATCCGGGTCCGGGTCGTCGGGGCAACAGCCTGAGAAGGGAGATCCAGACGCTCCTCTCCCCGGCCACTTCCACCAACTCCTCCGGGGGGATACCAAGACGATCCCAAGCCAGCCGAGAGATATAATCTCTCCAGCGTGTCCTTGGACTGCCCTTGGGTTTCCTCCCGGATGGGCATGCCCGAAACACCCCCCCAGGGAGACGTCCAGGAGGCATCCTGACCAGATGCCCGAACCACCTCAACTGGCTCCTCTCAACGCGGAGGAGCAGCGGCTCTACATGTTTACATGAGTCTCTCCCGGATATCCGAGCTCCTCACCCTATCTCTAAGGCTGAGCCCAGCCACCCTGCGAAGGAAGCTCATTTCGGCAGCTTATATTCGCGATCTCATTCTTTCGGACACCAGAGCTCATGACCATAGGTGATAGTTGGGACGTAGATTGACCTGTAAATTGAAAGCTTTGCCTTCTGGCTCAGCTCTCTCTTCACCACAACAGACCGCTTCAGCGTCCGCATCACTGCTGACGCTGCCCAAATTTAAAGTGCTGTGTCTATTTGGAGACTTCTGGGATTATTCATCTTTTTTCTGTGTTGAAAAAGCAATACCACAATGCCTTGGTTGAGTCTGTTGATGAATCAAAGCTCTCTTCCTGATCTCTTCATGCCCAAATCCCAGTGTTGACATGGTAGAGGGCTCAGTGTTCATTGACTATCAGCGGTCAAACCCTAGTAAGCTTCTCAGCTGATGGAGCTGTGTTTTCGTTTGGATGTGCAATGTTTATTGAAAGTATAATTACTTATCTGGGAGAGAGCATTAAAGAGATGTTGGAAAGACAAGCCTTTCATGCTTTTTACAAAATTTCAGTATTTGAAGAAGCTTCACGTAAAGATTATGTCGACTTCACTGACATATGGAGGGGAAAGAACGACAATATCAGCAGCAAGCTGGATGCTGCATTCTGAGTAAAGTTCCCAGTGACAGCAAAAAAGTGACAAAGATAACTGACAAAAATGTTGAGTTCATTGTCCTGGATGACCAGCCCGTCAGTTGTCAGTAATGTGGGATTTCGGCTTTTTTGAGCATCTGGAGCCAGGTCACACATACAACTCTAAAACTGCTCTCCCAAAACTCCCAAAGACAGTGAGGGAATACATTTCAGGTAGGCAGAAAGACGTGCGGGCAGTCTGCTTTACTGCTCACATTTGGAGCTCCGACGTGTGCCTCATGTCTTTGCTGTGTTTAACTGCAATACGGGTGGACACAGTGTCATCCGTTAACGTGCGGTGCTGCAAGCAAACAAGTTTCGTGGATCGCCATACTGGAACTCAATAGCTGAAGGAATTGAAGAGATGCTGATAAAGTTGAACATCTCCTCCAACTTTCATGTTGTTTTGAGCAACATTGCAGGATATGTGATAAAAGCCATGAAAGAGATGTATATAAAAAACACACTGGTATTCGATCAGTACTCGTTATCGGCGGATATCTAAAGCCCAGGTTTTGACCTCTGTATCAGGAACCAAAAAATGGTATCAGAACGTCTCTATTGTTACTTAATTAGTAGAACAAATGCCAGTTTTGAACACAGTGGTCAGTGGAAACATACACATGTGTGTCTCTGTGTTCATTCTTACTTGACCTCAACTTCTATGACTCTCCTCCTTTGCCTTTTCCATCAATTGGTTTCTTTTTCTTTTGCAGGGAAGAATTTCCACAGCCATTCCATTTGTTTTACTATTAGCAAGGGATAGCAACTGAGGACAACAGTGCTTCATCCTGTGTTGTTTTAACAAGGGCTGATGCGCTTCCATTGTGCCATAAATTCATTATTTATATTTCCACAAAAAAAATCCAGCTTGCTGGTGACATGGTGTAATTTTTCCCATTGCAGAGTGCTATATCCATTTATCTATCATAGAGAGAGAGAGACAGATTTGATTTATGTTATTATGATATAAAACAGATAAAAGAAACTCATTTATAAATTTGTGGAGCTGAAACTATTTTTTTTTTTCTGGACTTTCACATAAGAAAAAACAAACAGCTTGGTCTAAGCCATTCAGAAAGAAGAAAGAAAACAAGAACACGCCGTACATAAGCAAAAAATGATTTCTCACTGTTGAATTCATGCCATTTCATAGAGACAATCTTGGCTTGAAGTGCCTGAATGCCAAGAAAAAAACATTTCATCAGAACTTCTGTCTCTTAACTATATGTGCTCTAGTCTATCCAGGCAAGTAACCCATCAGAAAACAAATATGGTGTGTCACTGAGAAAAGTACTCCAACAGCAGAGTGAGTGCCACACACATCCAATATTTAATGACCATACATAATGTCTGGTTTCACTGGTTTGAAATTCAAAACCGTGAAGTCTCCTCCCAAGCACAACGTGTCATTTTGTCAGACTTTTATGCCGTGAAACACTTCACTGTTACTGCGTGCATTTTATTGAATTCTTTTTTAGAAACTTTTATGTAAATAAAACTCATGCATACCTCTTATCACACATGGAATCATAACTGCTATTAGGCATTTTTTCTATGGAATGCATCAGTTTGTTTTTTTTAAACAGGAGGTGGCATTGAAAAAAAAAAATCAAATTGATTTGATGATGGCACATTACCAAATGAGGCTTATGCTTGTTGTTA
>KV751378.1:885937-900618 GCA_001698575.1 Mola mola | reverse complement strand
GATTTTACTAGCTTGTTTGCACTCGCAAATTAAAGTCTTTATTATATATATAACCCAGGATTTTATGTATCAGCATATTTAGAAAACAGAGACTATGCATTTTTCAAAGTAACAGCTATTTAAGATTTTTTTAAAAGTGCTCAAAAAATGAAAACCTACCACAAACCTTAGCTGTACACATTCTCAAGGATTTTGAGCGATTGATAATATGCTATCACATAAAAGAGTGAGGGGAAAATAGGTTTACATTTTGAATAAATGTGTCTAATATGACACCCCAGACAGTTTCAGTTGTAAGGATTTTGTTGAAGGTTTAGTCAAATTTTAATGTGTTGATTGGGCCAGTAGTAGGCAATTAAAGTCCGTTTGATGTTTAAAAAAGATCGTTTTAACAAACAAAAGGTTTTCAGACCAATAAGTCTAATATAAATTAAGGAATGCGTTTGTCCATGGTGACAAAGGAATCACCGGGACAAAGTGGCACAAATGTGGAACAGTAGGAGGAAATGCTCTGTTTGAATGATGGAAACAAACACTTGGAAAGTTACTCACAAACTCGAGGATGGAAGTCCCTATGACTACCAAATGTTAACAGAATTATCTGGCAGAGTAGTGAACCCGGGATCAAAACTTTATGGGGAGTTGATTGGTGTGGATAGGAACCAGGTGTCTCTCCTCTGCAGAGCGAGGGAAGGGAGAGGGAGCGTGCCACACTCACCCCCTGCCTTCACACTACAGGGAAAAACAGAATGGGGAGGGAACACACACAAAAGAGGAACAGAGCTAAATAACCAAATGTGATGTGGCTTGCTATTGAAGCTTGTCATGTTTTGCCCCAGAGACCATTTTCACTCCAACAGCTTGTATTATTTAGTTACTGTTTAGCTGCTTAATTTAAATTGATAATTTGGTTTGGGGTATTTGACATATAGACTAATTTGCATAGTCACTTACAGGACACGTGGCTAGTTTAATTCAGCAGACAACATATTTTTCTGCCATGGTGGCTTGTCTGCCCACAAGAATTGACCATCTGGTAAAAAAACAACTTCTAGACCTCTCCCCAGGAAAATTAGGCATAGTGCTTCTGGAGGAATTAATTTCTCCATTTTTATCAACATAGCAATGTAGAATGACTGGACACAATAACATAAAGCCCACACAGTTTAATTGAATCTGATACCATAGCCCTAAAAGAATAACTGTAAAGGTTGTAATATTACACTTTGGTTGTTGTTTTCACAGATGTATGTTTGCCGAACAATGTTGTGTCAATGTTGGATATGCCTAAATTGTGAGATTCAAGCAAAACCCCAAAAAATAAAAATAACATTGTGCTGTTACATATATTCTAATTTGAACTCATTCATGGGCTGACATCGTGGTTACAGTTTAGATTTTACAAGTATTGGTATAAAGAATATGTAAAAAGGGGGCTCTGATCAGATAATCATACATTTAAGGGTCAAATGTGTTTTTTCACTTTTGCCACATCCAAAAGCAAAGGTCACGTTGAAAATACGAGTTTAACCCCCCTGGCCTTTCACACACAGTGACAAAGAAGTGGCGTTTGTCCTCTGCAGTGTGCTTCCTAATATGATCAGAGATGCAACCGGAGTGGCAAAACTCATTACAGAGATCAGAAGTGATCCGAACATTTTCCTAGTGGGAAGCCTCTACATTGGCGAACACCAGGCGAAATGCATCAGGAGATGCTGGAGGGAATTACATCACGGTTCACCTACCATTTCAGTTTGGGGCTGTCCATTGGGATCAGCTGCATGGCTCAGGGCAGGGAGATCAACTTGTGGAACTAGTCGGGTCTGCACCTTTTTTTGACAGTCTAATTTTAAACCATGCAGCAACTCTTAAAGTGTGAACTGTGGCCATGATAGTATGCTGTGTTTACTGGGTAGCAATAACCAAGAGGTGACCTACAGTATGACTTTGACCTCAGCCTGGAATATTTGATTACTGTAGGAAGTGGGGGTCGCTCTTGGGTTCCCTACGTGTTGCCAACATGGTGGCCCCGTTAATGCCATGGGTCAGACAGATGGGAGCCTAAATGGAAATTAGGAACACAGGGAATGCAAAGGCAAGGGATCTTTGCCACAGCCTCCAGTGGTAAAATCAGTGATAAGAACAAATCATACATAGTTTTAGATACAATATTTTTTTCTGTTGTTTTCTTGCAATTTTCAGGAGTTAACATTAAACTAGAGGATTTACTTCTGTACCCAATGATATATTATCTACTGTTTATCTAATAAACTAATATTGCATAAAGATGCATCTTTAACAATGACACTACTGTCCCTTTGGAGACTAAAATATAACATAATAAATAATTCAAATAATTCACAGAAACTATGCACATGGTACTGAATCTTTGGCATTTTTAACAAGAGATTGGTCTTGCCATGCTTGTCCTGCCTGCTTTGTGTTGTGAATCACATCCTTGAAGTACTTGGTGACTGTTAATATTCCAATGGTCTTAGTGATCATTAAACATTGTGCTCTTGGCAAAAGGAGGAAAAAACACAAGGAAAAAATTCTGCACAAATGCTTTCTCAAATTTTTGATACCGATACAAATTTACCAAGGAAAAATATGAAACTCAAATACTGGTAGATGGAAATGAACACATAAATATTAGATAGTTTTAAAAAAATAAGTTCTTTAGATTTAAATGCAAAGGTTGGTGCTTGGAATATTATATTGCTATCTCAAGGAAAGGTAAGGATATGTCTAGGTTTTCACATCTATCTAGTGTTTCAGGTACCGTGTTTTCTTTTTTTTTTTTTCTCTCCTCAAAGAACACTGCACTTTAGCACTTCCATATTCCCCATCAAGAGGTAAAAGCAGCACAAAGAAGTCGGGACTGTTTAAAAAAAAATAAAAGAGTCCCTCCCTGGAGCACTTAAGCTGAAAACCTCTGTAATTATTAGCTTGCTCTCAGTCAGAGATTCCTATTTTATTGAGATAGAGACCAGTGCCCTGATCCTTTTTTGCCAGAAATCTGACAGAAAAGTAATAGAAGGTGTAACCCTTAAAAGGCTAAATTAAGTTGAATGGGAGGAAAGGGAAATGGCTGACTTTTTTTTTTTCCGTTAGCACTCAAAGTAATCCTGTCATTTCTTCCCTATAAATTTATGAGGGGCCAGTGCTATAATAAGAAGTTATATGTTGAATATTTAATTTCCTTAATTATTTTGGGCTAGCTCTCTAGTCAGTCAGTTGGAGTCCATTTGGTACTTTCCTCTGTAAATGGTTAATAAAGAGAAAAGTACATAGAGATTCTTCTGAAATGGTGGCTCAGTTTACTGTTTAACTTTGGCCAGTTTTAGTAATTTATTGATTGTATTTAAATCACCATGCAAATCACTTGCAGTATTTAATATCCAAGACGATAGAGTCAAACCTCAATTTATGTTTTAGATCTCAATTAGACAGCAGTAAGAGATAAAGATAAATTCAATATTCTTAAAATCGCTCATGTTGCATCCTTTTACGCGATACACTAATTTGTCATATCATTTTACTTTTTTGTTGCAATGTTTTCACTGTTTTGGAGAAACAGAAGACCCTTATCTTTCACTGACAATCAAGCAGTGGATAAAGACAGGGACCCTGGGAAAGCAAAATGGCATGATTGATGGATTACTCTTTCATTTGGCAGGTTTGCGTTTACATTCATACATTCATGTGTTTATATTATATTCATTTGTGTTTAAAGATTTGATTACCTATATAAGCAAAAGATGTGATAGTGAGGGTGTAATAATGATAAATTTAGATATATTTTCAACTTTGACTACTATTCATTTACATAGCCAAAGCCATATGTATTCAGCCCATTATTATTTTTTAATATGAAAGGATAGCTCATAATTTGTGGTTTATTTCCTTTAAAGAGTGGAAGAAGTCTTTTCCAACAGAGGGAATGATTCAATAGTCCCTCCCTTTTGATTCCAGCGAGGTAATGCACTCTGGTGCAAAGCTTGGGGAGGTATCCTAATGAGAGCCATTGACAATGCTGAAGTTGATATGTGTTTTTTTTTTTTGACTGCATCCTTTTGTGTCTGAGTTGTTTTTCCTACATGCCAATGGGAAATTATTAGGATTTAAAAAAAGGCTTTATTGGGACACCACCAGTTTGTTTTATTCAAAACAAATAGCCCAGGGAAACATGAGAAGTATCTTGCGGGATCATAAATGGCTGTTTTTGTATGGACAAGCATACTGACATTGAACATCCACAAAGCTGAGAGTATATTTAAAAAGCAGTTGACACTTTTCACGATATCCAGTCAGGTTTGTCTCCTTGAGTGTTAGCACCTTATCCTCTCTGTGATGAAGAAATTTATTGAGGTAAAGCGTCTAGAAGGCTGTCTTGTCAGAGACAGAGTGTAGCCTCCTCAGGTTGGTAGAGACTTGTCCTTTGGGACTTTTATGAGGAATCTCTTACTGAAAGTTTTATGGACTTATCAAAGTCTCCTCAATACACTACACACTTCATCCACAATACTGCAGAAAACCTACTGTTTAGAAAAGTGTCCTTGACCTGTTCTTTTGTACATTTCATGTGCATACAACTGTTGTACTTGTTTTGAAGCCAGTTTCTAAGCCATGTCTCCATTGATTTGTCAACTCAATGGGCCTATCCGTTTTAGAGGGAAAATGCACCTAAAAACACTTGTTCCATTAATCTATGTCTAAATTATGCTGTTTGGTGGTAGCTTTCTCTGTTCCTCTAAGATGATTGACCATATTAAAATGACACGTAGTTTGTAGCAGACACTTTTTGCATGACATTCAGGGAGAAATCTATAAAAGAAGCAGGGATATCAGTTCCTCTATTGGCAATAAACCACAAAGCATGTCAACATTATAGAAACAGCTTGCATCTTCGCTGATCTGTTGACGGTAGCCTGTGAAATGTAACACTGCTGAACAGCTGGTCACAGCTCACCACTCTTTATCCATGCTGACTCTCCTTGATGAGAAAGCTAGCTAGCTTGCTTTAGCTATCTTTCTGTCCACCTACACAGAAGGTGAGGTGTTTTGCGATATCCTGGATTCACAACGTTTCTTTTTACTTGCATGAAATTGATATGAAAGAGAGTCTTGTGTGTCAGTGCTGAGGAGGAAATATGTTCGAAAACTATGTGTGACAGTATTCTCAGCGAAATAATCATTGATAATGGAGGTCTAAAAATTTGACCTGGCCGAGATGTATTAAGGTGAGAAACACAGTGAATTGAGCCATGCAAGCTTTAGAGAAGGGAGTGGATGCCAATGAAGGTCACCCACCAAGACACTTTTGAATAAATGGAGATAACATTCCCAACATTCCCTGTGAAGTTGCACACAGTTGCATCGAGTCCCTTGTATTGCACTCCGTTCTTGACCCTTCTATGCCCCATCAACCATGGCAGATCTCATCCCCGCTAGAGCGTGACCATCACTCCCCAGGAGGACTATGCAGAAATTACGCATACAATATGAAAAAAAAAAAAAATGATGCTACCACACTTGGGCACCCTCTTGCCTCTAACAAATTTAACCTCCTGCCACATTGCTGATTTCACCTAAAGCAACTCTTATCCGCTTCTTTGCTTTCATCACCACCCTCATAGCCCTGGTTGTGAGCAGTATGCAAAGAAGTTATTCTCTAAAGAGGTTCAGGAAGCACAGGGGGGGCAGAGGGTGGAGTGCCTGAATGTTACTTCATTTCCCATTTTAATTGGGCTATCTAAATGCACCCTTAGTTTGTCAATACCCACCAGGGTCGCAGATAAAAATGATATGTCTCGTGCATTCGGTGGCACGCTCCGCTGTTCCCCTCAGAGAGTGTGGCCTGACAGTTGTCAGCAGCAGTATAATGGAGAGCAGCCTTGTTGTTTTTGATTTTCAGTGAGAGGCAGGAAAAAGGGGGCCTTCCTTTCTCAGCTCTACTCACCTTAGTTTAACTTTTGAATCCTTTTTTTCTTGACTCTCTTTCCGTCTGTAATAAACAAGTCAATATAGGCATGCAGGCACACCCGCCTCTGTAGACATTTACAGACACACAGGCACCAGGACACATGCACAAATTCACATGGTACATACGTAGATGCGCATGTACCGGCAAACACACACACAAGCTCGCTGAAGGTCAGCGCAGTGAAGCCAATCTTATCTGTGTTTTTATGTGCTCTGTTTCTCTCTGTTCTTGCCTTTTTTACACTTTCTGTCAGCATGTGCCATCACCTTCCCTCTCAGCGCTGGAGCCAGTGCTATCTGCAGACGATCCTGAGGAAAACTCAGGAGTAGTTGGACTATGTTTTATATTTTTGTTTATTTTTTTACAGCTCAGAGCTGCATTTTGCCCTGCAAAGATACCCATTTTGTGCTGAAATATCAGTTATTTTAATCTCTTAACTGATGTTAAGCTTTGTTTGATGGCTTTTGTGAATGAGCTGAAACAGTCAGATGAGATATACATGTGTGTTGCATGTGTTGCATCAGATATCATTCCCATAATTATCTTGTTCTGAGGTGAAATATTACATTCATATTTTGACATTTACTCTAAACGTATGTTACAACATGATCCATGCTTGACATATTGATACCACCAGGATTGCAATCGAATTGACTAAAATAAATTGAAATAAATTGACTAACAAACAAAGAGGGGCATGAGCCAAGCTTCAATAAATTGCGAATTTGACTCGGAAATCTAAAGTAACAGGTGTTGCCCAGCTGTGCTTTGGGCCGTAATGACAGACTGCTAGTCTTAAGAGCCCATCAGCAGCAGCTCACTGACTTTCACAGCTCAGTGTTTATGACACAGGTCAGCATTTTTTCACTGGCATGCAGCCAGTATTGTGTTTATTAATGACCCCTTTGACTGGAGAGGCGAAGCACATTCTGATGGAATTTAAAAGTTGTTGGGTTTTTTTCTTAAATAACTTTGAATAACAGCTAATATAGATAATAATAAAATAATTCTGGTAAAGATAGAAATAAGTTTATTTAACTATTGAGCGCTCCACACCACGAGGCTTTTTTTCTTACGTCAAAGCTGAATCTTGTTTAAATATTTTGGTAGACCTGTTACATGGAGGGAGGGCCCTTGACCCAGGTGTTCTTCTGATAGGCCTGGAGCTTCTCAAATTCATGCAGTATTGACTAAAGCCATAAACGCCTAAAAAAAAAATATTGATCTCACAAAAATGAGCTCTCGCTAGAATCTATTTACTGGCTATTGTTAGCAGACTTGCTTAAGTCAGGAAGAGGCTGGCTTCTTTGGATTAAAGAGGTTGTCAACCTTTTCTTTCAATCTAATGAAATGAGGGGGGGATGGGCAGTCGTCACAATGTTATAAATTCTCCGACTTAGTAGGGGGTGTTTCTCATCTCTATTCAAGCTCTTGGGGGGATGTGGGGTGTATGTGGTGGGGTGGAGCCAAGATAAGTCTTAAAGCTGCCTGAGCCACAGAACCTCGAGGCAACAGCTTTAGTCTTGCAGACAGGGATCCATCTAGAGTCCATTTGTGTTTCAAATTTTACATTGCGCCAAAACAAGATTACACTAGAGATAAAGTGGCTCATGTTAAGCAACGGATACACTACACTACATTACTCATTATTAATTATCTGTCCCACTCTGCTTTTAAGACTACCAGTCAATCTCGTCTTTATTTCTGCCTTTGACCACTGCGGTTTCTTCAGCAATTCGAGCTTGGATGAAGGTGGCATTTTAGTCGCCAGGCTCCCAACAACCCTAGAAATACTACTTTTCCTCAGGGATGCGTGGGTGTAATAATTCCTCTCCAGAAGGTTCACTCGAAATGTGAAGATTGGTTGTTCTCCTTTTTTCAGTTTCTTGGTTTTATATTTGGATTGAATGTTGCATGCCTGTGATCCCTTTTTTTATGAGTAAGATTATTGCAGCACCAACAGATAGGAAATGCCAGGCTGTACAAATTGAATTACTTTTTAAGCAGATGACCCACATCCCAGTTCTAAACTAAAGGGAAAGTTTGAGATAAAAAAAAATATTTTTCTTGCTGAAAAGTCATTTGTGTTATTTGCACAGATCTGCAGCCTCCAGTAAAATCAGACTGTCTCCCATTGTTAGCAACAAAGAGAAATGTGGAACACATTGCAGTTTGCCATTTCCTTCAGCAGAGTTTAAGCCTAGAAGACACTTAGCGTTGCTGCACTCAGTGTAAACCCTCATATGTTCGTTTTAGAACTTCACTTTGTTTTTCTTTTCTATATTATATTAGCAGTACTGCTCTGTTTTGATTATTAGCATTATTAGTAGCAACCCACAGTCTGACAGTTGATTTTATTTTCCTTTTTAGAAAGTACTCTAAAGATGCATCATGGTATCATACATACCTTCATCTGAAAACCACTGAAAACCATTGTCACAACTGTGTCACGCTTGCAGCATTGCAGGATGATACAAGTTACAGTATTAATGGGAGGAATGAGCCAACCTCTTCTCGAGTTCCCGAGGCTCTGAGATGTATTAAGGCGCCGTCCTCTCGGATGGTGAATCTCTGAGAGCGAGGGAATTTTCAGGGACAACAATGGTTGTGGTGACATCCTCTCTCAGCGCAATCTCTTGTCCTTGTAGGATAGAAGAGAATATCAGCACCAGAGGCTGACTTGGCTGCATAAATCCAACCGAACGTTTCTGAACATCTGCTGTGGATGATTAGCTCAATGGCTAGCGGAGTTTGACCATAGGGAGTGAAAACTAGCGTATTTGTGTGTTAAAGCTTTACTGATACAAGAATGAGGATTTTGCATATTTATTTTCTTACTTATTTTTTTTAGCAAGAAAGAGAGAGGCACAAATTACTTTTTGCTAAACATGTCACGGGAAATTACTGGCACAGCTCTTTGGGAATGATTATGTCAAGGTAACACTTTTTTTCAATTTGTAATTGATTTTGAAATAAAGTTTGAAGTAAAGTAAAGAATTCTAGATGAAAGACATGCTAGATAACTTTGCTTTTTTAGTTCTAATTTAGGATCATTCTGCCAATGAGCTCACGTCTCTGAAAAATAAATTAATTTAAAATATCACGTGTACTCTTTCCTCAAGCCTTTTTTCCTACACGCATGTGCACTATAAAATAGTTTCTCATTGGTCAGAGTTGAAAAAGGTAAGGCCTTACAGCCTTCTCCCTCTTCACACTGAAATTTAACACCAGTGACATCACATGGTGGGTTTGGCTTCTCAGTCAGTCAGGCAGCTCCTGCACACCCTCTCAGTGTAAGAACAGGCTCTGCCTCAGAACAAGCTCTCCCCAAGCCACATCGCCTCATAGCCACAGCTGGAATCGTATTGCTGGAGAGCCAAGACATCTCCTCTGTTTTAATGAAATCTTGTGAATGGAATAACTGAGCAAGCACGGCGGACAACTTTATCTAACACTTTTTCATTAAGGGATAACTTCTCGTGACTACTGCTACTTTCTTTTCTAGGAGTTCGGATAATCTCTTATTGGAATAAGGATTGAAATATCTATTAAGTGGACCTGACATGCATGGGTAAGTAAATGTTGTACCACAGACTTGTTACTTATTGTTAGCAAGGACAACAAAAGATAATACTTATTAAAAACATATGTAGTAACTTTTTAAACCCTGGCCAGGCTGTCTGAGACTCTGCACTTGATTTGCCTAAATCCCTCTTCCATGATATGTTATTTTTCATCTTTGCAAATAGCTCTTGCAATTTCTAATGAAAGTAACAAAATAAGTTGATGTGTGACACTTCAATGATCAGGTATTTTCTTACAATTCTTTTGTCCCCTTTTCATTTGTCCTTGTTCACTCTTGCTTGGTAAGCCAAAACAATAGTTTAACCTCGTCCTGGCTTAGCTCTATGGGCTGGCTCTCTGGCAAATTGCCCTGTCTGGTGCGAGCCCTCCCCTACGTATTCAGAGGACTTTGAATAGAAGGGCCATAGAATGTCCCCTAGCTACCGCTGCTAAGGTGAGGCACCCTGCCGTTCAATTGCATTAGGCCTACACCGAGGCCAAACAACCTGTTTTTCCAGTTGTCTTTATCTCCCTGGGCAATCTGGAGGGTTAAGTTTCAGCAACAAGAATTCAACTTAGGAGACACTGGAAGGCTCTGAAATTGCGGATAATTTTAGAAAGGGCTTTTCAAAACATAAATTACATTTTTTAGACAATTTTCAGGCCCTTGCTCCCTACAAAGTATAACCTGTAATACATGTGTCTTAATTTGTGCTTTTGTGTTCTTCTCCTAAACAAAGGAATTTTACGGAAAGACTAAAGACAGATAAAAACTTTTTGTACCTTTGTATCCTCATTACACAAAAGATGGCTCTAAATGTCCCTCTCTGCTGTAATTATGTATTAACTTCTTGTTTCTTTTGTATACTTTTTTAGCATACAAGCGCATAACTGAGTTCATGGTGGACTGAGTTCATCTTGTTCTTTGTCACAATGAATTTGACTGTTGTCACACACTTGGTTTGTTGCTCAGTAGGCCTTTAAGAAACTGTCTTCAGCTTTCAAAGAACATAGTGTCGACAACATGTCTGTCTCGTTTGTTTGTTCTTTGAAACAGCTAGACTTCCCCACAGGTCTGAACTTGTGTCTTGCTTCTCATAGTTGAACTTAAGCTGAGCTCGCTTTTATTTAGTAATTTATTGTTTTGATTTTTCCTTTACTGTTAATGATTTAGGAGTACAACCCTCAGTGTAAAACTCACACCTGCTTGTCTGGACTTGGATCAAGACTTGGTTACAAAATGAGCTTGTTGAGTCTGTTCAGGTGCTCGGTAGCATAGCACAAACCGGATGAAAAAAATGTCAGCCATCGTCAGTTGCTCAAACAAAGCCGATCCCTGTCCACACTGGATGACCTGCAAGCTGTCCTCCTTCACCCCCACCATGCCAGCCACTGACCCTCTGTTCCACTTTTATGACTGTGCTTCTGTCACTTTGTCACCAGTAATGTTCTACAGAAACTTTACATGATGTCGAGGATGTGTCCTGAGGAAATAACTTAAATTACTGGTCATATGTATACCACTGCTTTTTATTAGATTTCCTGACCAAACACACAAAATAAAATATCCTTCACTTAATTGGCTGCTGTGGCTGCAGTCTTTTCTTGTAAACAAATTACTCTGTTTGGCACAGTCAATCACTCAGTCTCTTCCCCCTTTCCACAAAAGTAATTATGGGTTGAGCATATAGATTTTTCCATAGAACTTAATTTTGTATCTTTGGTGATTTGGGTGATGTGTAATGGCCTGTTTAAACATGATGGATCTGCTTCGTTACTCTCGTCCCAGCTGGGACAGCCAAGAGGTAGCTTACAATCACAGATCAATGTTTGTGAAGGCAACTGTGTTACTAGAGCCACATTTTTGTCTATGGTGCACTCTCCTAATGAGACATTAAATCTTCATGCTTTTGTCAGGTTGAGTTCAAAACTTTGATCATGTAGCTTATATGGAGATTGAAAGCCTCTTTGTCGTTGTTTCTCATTTTCGGCGGATTGTGAGCTAAATGCCCCTGTCAGGAGTGCTTTGACAGTTTTTTTTGTTTTTTTGTTTGATTTTGGTGGTCAGGATCAAGGTCACCGTGGCTTATTAAATAATTACTTGTTTTAAATGCTCGCAAGTTTCTCCTGAAACTCGGTAAAGCCAAATCAGAACTAAACATTTTGCTTCCTCTGCAGACCACTGAACCACTTTTTTCAACATAGATTTGGTGTCCGTCTTTCTTTGTTTGTTTCTCGTCTTCTAGTTTCTGTTTCATGGCGGGCAGCAACCAACACTTATTTGTTTTTTCCTTCCTGATAATAAGATACGTCCAACCAAGACATCAGTGAAACGTCACTGGAAGCATCCCATTTTGCAAAGAAGAACCAGCTATTTTTTGGTTCCCGTGCCAACCAACTTTTCGAGTTCCAAACCTAAAAAGTTCTCAGTGTGAACACTCTGGCTAGTTCAAAAGTAGGTGCGGGAACCAAAACCGGCACGCAGCTGTGTCGGTTTGCCAGCGCTACATCAGTCAAAGTCCCTAGAATAAATTAATGAACAGAAAAGGATGGAAACTTAACTGGTGCACTTAGGCATACAGTCACAAACGAGTAATTCTAATTGTGTCAGGAAGGAAGTGTTGCCTGCTGGGGGCATGGTCATGACTAGTTCCTTTATCTGTATAATAGGGCGGCACAGCGGTGTAGTGGTTAGCACTGTCGCCTCACAGCAGGAAGGTCCTGGGTTCGATTCCGGGTCGGGACGTTTCTGTGTCGAGTTTGCATGTTCTCCCTGTGTTCTTTCCGGGTACTCCGGCCTCCTCCCACATTCCAAAAACATGCAAAACTGGGGGTAAGGTGAATTGGTCACTCTAAATTGCCCCTAGGTGTGAATGTGAGTGTGGATGGATGTTTGTCCTTATATTTGAGCCCTGCGATGAACTGGCAACTTGTCCAGGGTGTACCCTGCCTTCGCCTGAAGATGCTGAGATAGGCTCTAGCCCCCGCGACCCCTAATGGGATAAGTGGTAGAAAATGTTTGGATGGATATGCAGTGTCTGTCAGCAGCCACCACATTTCTGGTGTCTACTTTTTGTTCTTGGTTGTGACAGTTTTTTCTTGCAGACAGTCGTTCATTGATTGTAATAGGTGCTGAGGTGCCGAGGAGAAAATTGAGAAAAAAGCGCTTCTTTATCAGCATTGTCACCAGTTTTGACAAGATTGCTTATTGTCAGTGGCCCAAGCAGAGACCTCATTTCACTGAACTATGCCTTTATCTTTTCTTTAACGTCCACACAGACTTCCCAGACAGAGAAAGGTTTTGACACGAGATCATAGCTAGAGCAGGTTTATTTTAGAGAAGATTATATTTTTGTGGCTTTGAAAGAACACTGCATATTAGGCAGTGTAGTTTTAGCTCACTGTTGTCTTTTCAAAGCCTCTTCAAGCAGGCTTCTATTGCACATGGTTGTACAGTGTATCATATACAAGTTATGAAGATGGAATGGGCAGCTAACCATTGTTTTGTCTTATGCAGAGGTAGAAACATGACCAAACCTACATCTTTTTTTTTTTTTTTAAATGAGTGAGACTTTGAGGTGGCAGGATAGGTCAGGGATGTAACATGATGTGAACGTGTTATGTGTGCGCCCCACAGCTGGGAGATTTAGCAGTTTGCCATTTACGTTGAGAGAAAAGTTTAGCCTATTTAGCATCAAACCAGAAAAAAAAAGAAACCAACGAAGTCGGCATAGGGTCTGGGAATTGGTTACACCTCCACAAGCTGCATCTACATCTACAGTATATGCAAATAAATTATCACTTGGACAAAATAAACTTTTTTTTTTGTGTCTCACGAGCTCTATGGTCCATGAAATATCATCATGTCCTCAATGAGCATTTTTTTTTACACTCATTTATATTTATATAGCACTTGTGAGGTTTGGACTGTTTTTGAGGCTGAAAACTCAAGTGTTTAATGCACTGAGGATTGTGGTGCAGAGTAGACAGAGATGGAGACAAAGAATAAGAAGCAAGTTGTCCGTAGCTGAAGGTATACAGTGCAGGTTACAGGAAATAAAGGCTGCAGCCTCTCCAGCCCAAAAAGAAGCTCCTGTGTATTGTTTTCCTATTGCTGGAAAGGTGAAAGGGGTTTGTCCAGAATCAAGATTCAACTTCATCTCGAAAGAAAAGAAACTGCTCTGCCCGCTCTCTGCTCCATGACTACAGACTGGAAATATAAAAAAAAAATATATACTATGTTGGGGATAGGTGGATGGAGTTTTCCATCACATTAAATTCCTTTGAGGTGTGTTCGCTGCAGTATGAAGTAAATTGCATTCTGAATCACTACAGATATTATCTGGTTCACAGTTATTAGTGTTGCTGTTTTTACACTAATTCCAATATATACTTAGTAGCTTACAGTTACTATACTGAAAAAGGCATTTTTGAGGCATAGTGATGTGATGAAAGCAGAGCTCGCTTTCTTTTGTTTGTCATTCACAACAAAAAAAAATTTTAATTTTAATTTATCTTTTAAGGACAGTAGCCTCAAGGTTGGAAGTAATGAAAAATAACAAAAAAATGGAAGTGATGAATGTGCTTAGCTCTTAATAATAGAAGTGATTAAATATATACTGTATGTGATTTGAAAAATAGGGGTGTCAACTGATTTAATAGAATTGAACTTATTTCAAAGTTTGCATAATCAACTGGACTGCTTCTCATTTATTAACGTCTCCCAACTGACTTTTCTTGTCAACTTTAAGTTATTTTTGTTAAATCCACCAAAAAGTCAGTTAAAAACAATGCCTGCTGACTGGTGGCCAGTGAGGGTTAAGCTTCATCTCTCTCCTGAGGTCCCAGTTCTGGAATGAATGTTTGAATGTGAGGGGTTTTTTTCTTTAAACTTTTCAGTGGAACTCAGTAAAAATGACTTGCTCTAATCAATAAATGTCAGTTAGGTGTTGTTAATGAGCGAGAACAAGCTATCCATTTGATTATCACAACTTTTAAATAGAATGTCAGTCAACTTCTTCAAATTAATTTTGTCACTTTTTTCAATTCACGTGCATTTATTTTTTCATTCATATGTATTCATTTTCATCACCACTATTTTTCTGTCCTTAAATGATTAACAGCAGTTTAG
>KV751378.1:833388-868895 GCA_001698575.1 Mola mola | reverse complement strand
CGCAACAAAGATGCTTCAGCTATAAAAAGAGATGACAAAAGTAAGGAAATTTTCAAAAAGGCAATGACAAGTATTAATGATCCATAAGCAGAAACATAATGACGATAATGTTTACACCCATGATAGTAAATAAAAATGTCAGTATCCACGTCCAGATGTTGGGATGTCAGCGATGGAGATGAGATAAATAAATATCACGCTTTCCTAATGAAAGCCTGTATATTAAACAAAAGATGATGTGTCTTGCTGTGTATTTGCAAACATTAATGCATGAGGTATACATTCCCTAAATTTATCATTATGCATTTTATTGAATATTTTAGAATTTTTAAGCTGAATTAGAATTCTGCAAATATGGCTTGTGTGGTTGTTGCTTTTCTTCACATAATGCTGTTGTGCCACCATTGTTGGTGCAGTTATGGACAGAACTGTTTTTACTTGATGAATCCTTGTTTTACATTGAGTCTGTATTTTGATTTATTGCAGAATCACTGCCCAGCACTTTTTTTAGTGCAAGCCATTTTCTTCTTGCTCTGCAGCGCAACAAAACCAATAATCACTCTTTAAGAAATTCAAATGGGAGTGGCACTCTGCTATGTCTCTTCTAGTCAGTGTAAAACATATCACTGTAATACATATAACCTTTCGTTCCCAGATAGATTTGCAGCTGAAAAGATTGGTAGCCCCTCTAGAAGTGATTGTAAATCCCTTCTTCTGTGGCAATTTATGAAGATGCCGGATTTTTGTTAAACGTTCACTCAGCCAGACTAAATGCCAATTGACAGGGTATCATATGGGTAAACCAATATTTAACCGCCTTTGGATCCCATTTAGAGGCAAGTCATTGCCTGTGTCAGGACATTACAAGGAGCCTGGTGTAAGTCAAACCGTCATGCATTACAGATTGCTTCATAATGTGTCATGAGGACTGTACCATATGCAGCAAATGTCTGCATACATTTGCATCGATGTAGTATTATTATTCTCAATTAATGAAATGTTTTAAACTGGGTAGCCTACCTGAATTGCGTCATGCACTTACTTGTTTTTATTACATGGGTGCTCTTTTTGTACGTCAACAAATTAATCAGTGTTCCATACTTTCTATTACTCAAGAGGAGCTGAGGAAGCACACTTGTCTGTTATAGGTGTCTTTTGGTCTGTCAGTCTTCTGCGTTAATAATTAACTCAGTGCAATCACCTTGTAAACAAAAGTACTGTAAAACTTCATGGGTCACAGGACATTACCCTTTGTTAGTCAGTGTAAGGCTGTGTACAGCCTTGTAAAAAAAAAAACAAACATGCACCATCAAATCCACAAATGCAGCAGGGCTTTCAGAGTTGTGGGAAAAAATAATTTTTTTATTTTTACATTTTGAATTTACAGTAGCGGGCCTCCTTGGCTGCAAGGACTTCTCCTGGGACCTTGTGGTGTATGTTCACTGCCGAGGTTAAAACAAAAGAGCACAAAGTCTGTGAGGTCGAACCTTCTAGGGCATGGAAAACTAATCAGGGGCCATAACATGAATTTTAAAATGTAGCTTGTAACTGTGTTTATGGAGCCGTTGCCGGCTGTGCGAGCACAAACCTCAGCCGTCTGGGTTTATCACCTCCAGAGACGGTCATGAGTAGCTCCGACACTGCTAGCCATATATCTTATCTGTCCCGCCCCCCTGTGCTCAGGATTGACCCATTAAACAGAGATGGAGAAAGAGAGAAAACATGAGTAAGGGGGATAAAAGCAGTGGTTAGCTGAGATGCTACCTGTAGTTAATGTAATAGTAGTGTTTACTCAGTCTGTGTGCCCTTTGTGAGCAGCTGTGTCTCACATTGTCTATTTGTGTCCAACCAATTCTGTCTGGGTGGCCACTCCCTTGCTGCACCCACACCCACACACTGAGTGATTGAATGACAGACACCTGATGTGGGTGGCAAGCAAGCAAACAGGATAAGTGCGCATGTTTTGTTCTGTTCCCCTCCCCACTCAATTTACTCAAAAGCTTTGTCCTCCACTGTTTACCATTTGAGAGATTTACACCCCATTATTAATTACTTCCCTACGGCTCTTAGTCATTTCCCCATAAGAAAAGATATTTGCACTAAATATCACACTCTGCATTTCCCAGAGGTCATTTCTAAAGTAGTGACTGCAAAAAGAGGGGTTGTGTTATTTCAGTTTCAGTTTCATTTTCATAATGTTACCACAACTGGGTCTGTGTATTGCATGATCCATGATCTTGACATCTCAACAAACTGGACCCAGGACTTTGTGCTGCACAATAAATTGTGTTTATCCAGGTCACAGACCTGTGATCTCTGAATCACTACCTTCATGTCAAAAGTTCTTGAGTAATTCTTTAAGTTTTGGCGCTAATATACCGGCTGATCCTAAACACTAGCTAACCAACACAGGAAGATTGAAATGTTTCAGTTCCATCTTTGGGTCTTTAGCATGTGTCCATATAATAACAGATAATGAAGTGGGTTTGGCTACTAATTCTGGACTTTGTCTTGTCTATTTTTTTCATATATCGTATAACATGATCATGGGTATGGATTTTGTGTTTGCATAAACGCAATAAAAATAATCTGTTATCCACCAATTTACTTTTATATCATGCCACCAGTACAGAGGTGATGCAGCATCAGTTCATGTAAGGCAGAATTATTTGCTACTTCAGTTCGGTCCAAATTTTGTTTGTTTTGTTTGTTTTCATTTTTAAAATGTGTAGAAATAGTTGTTGGTTTTTTTTGGTGTATTTATAAAGAATTTTTGTTTCTCTTGTGTTTTTTTCCATAATCTATTGCAGCTGTAAAACAATTACGCTCCAGAATACATTCTGACTAATTAAGTTATTATTAATGAGGAATTCTAGGGAAATAATCTGGATGATAATTTCAGCCATAATTATGAGATGCAAACTCTGTCTTTCTCTCTGATACATTTAAACTCTTGTACTCTAACACCAGAATATAGCTCAATTAATATTAGGAAGACAGAAGGATTTTCTTATAATCTCAGAAAGGCAAAAAATCCACCCTAACATGTTCTTCACCCTGTTTTACTCTCACCTTCCCAGACTGTTGCTTGCTATGTCTTCCCTTGGTGTTGAGTGAGTTGCTCAGTTTGCTGACCACATTATGCCATTCCCACGTTGGTGCTCCCTCCTTCTCTCAGCGTCACTGCTAGCACAGCACAAATGCACATGGTGGCAAGTGTTTGTTCCATAGTATTTGTGTGCAGTTAGGAGACATCAAGCTGCACTGGGATAAATAAGTTATATAAATAAAGAATAAACTTTGCTCTAGGAATTTGTCATATTGAAGATGAAAAGCATCTGCCTCTCGCTTGGCTTCTGCTGTAAAAGATATCCCTCCACCGCCAAGGGTTTGGAACACGGCAAGTAGCCAACTCTATCAGCTCCACTCACTCTCTACCCACCATGAACCAACGCAACTCTGGCGTACATGAAAATTAGTGTCAAAACAAATATGTCAGCCGGCAAACTTGTTGTGATATCCACTCATTTTACAAAGCAAACTTGGTATATCAAATATTGAAATAAAAATAGGATTTAAATGGGACGTAATCCTGATAGCAGTATTGGGGTATGATCCAGTTCTGTGGCAATCTTTTTATTATCTTAACACACCAACAATGTGCTCCATTCTCATTACCAGTAGACATAAAGACACAAGGAGGTTTCTAAATTTTATTGCTATAATTATCAAAAATACATATGCAGGAGTGTAGGAGGAGTGTAATACAGCATGATGCGATCACAGCTTGAACCAGTCACTAATGATGGATGATGATGTTGGCTGCATGCAATGTTAAGACAATTCTTAGATTCAAGGTATTGCAATCAGAATTTGAATACCACGAGGCACATTCCTGTAAATAATAAATAGCGATGATGAAGAGCTAGTTGTTGATGATACCTGTTTCCTACGGTGCTCAGGTAAGGTACCATCATCATGACTCACAAATGTTGTGCTCAGCCACGCCTGTCTTTTCTTTTGCCAGGAGAAGGTGTCTAAAACATGAAAAAAGGAAACTCTTTGTTTTTGTAAGATCTCTGTCTAGCAGAGTGTTTATCTCCTTCGTGTTTCACAAAGAGGGTGTTTGCATGTTTTCAATGTTTCCACTCGCATTGAAATAGCCACATGAGTAATGGGGCGGCTCAACGCCTCCATCGGCTTAAGAGTGGAAAGCCCCCCCCCCACAAGGTACATAGGCATTGTGTTCCTGACAATTTAACTTATTTAGTTGAACTGAATAGACTTGAGCTGACCGGCCACCCAGCAAGCCTCAAGATATTCCACATTGTGAGCGCCTCTATTTCGCTTTTCACAAAATAAGCAATCTTTATTGCTCAGTGGCCACCACAAACTCAGTGAGACTGCACAGGCATGCTGAGAATATTTTCACTTTGATTCCAACAGGGCTCTTTTTTGAAGCCTTTTATACAGAATTATTGTCAGGGAAGATTTGAAGATAAGAACGGTTCTACTTTAAATCTTTTAAGACTTTTCTCTTTGTTCGGACGTGAGACACTGCTGTAATTTAAAGAGCAATACCGGTCCTTACCATATTGTCACATGCTTTTTACAGCGTCACGATTAGTCATCATAGATGGCAATGGACAAGAATAGAGAAATAAGACTTTTAGCTAGCTCACTATGAGGATACACAGTTACTTTATTTATAATAGCACAAAATGTTGAAACTGGAGGCTATTACAAACCTCATAGGTCATATATCAAAATCCTTATCAGTTGGCTTACACATTTCCTTCACTAAATCTAATTTATCAGAGCGGTTTAAGGGACAGTATTTGTTTCTGTGCCTCCACTTGAGATGGTGGATCAGCGCTTTCTGTTTTATAGCTTGGTTGATTGTGGTTAATTTGTGGTATACCTGCTTCTGCTTTGTTGATCAACCATGTCCCCCCGGGGATTTGTTGCATGTTAAATATTTCTGCATGCATACATGTTGTCACATTATGAAATCACAGCACTTACTGTGATTTGAGCCCATCTGGAAGACACCGTTTCAATTTCCTAATGGGAAACATTAATTGGGTGGTTGTCCTTTGGGAGTACTGTTTAGGTGGTCCGCTGGGTTTTTTGCTGATACTGATTGTGAGAGGATAGCTGAGGAGCCTAATCCTGCATCCTGACCTTCTCTTTGTTCCACTTTCTTTTTCTTCCTATGATTTTTTTTAACCACCATACTGGATTTATTTCCTAAAAGATGTAGTCTGCATGTTAGATTTGGTTCACTTGTGTTTTCTGCCCCAAGCAGGATTTTGTTGTAGATATTGGGTGCCTTGATCGAGACGAGACCAAAGATCTCCCATGTTGTGTACAGTTGTTTTCTTACAAGTATACATGCAAAATTTCTGCCTCCTCTGGTTCTGTTCTGCTCTTACTCACATTTTGATATTTCTGCTTTACTGTGTTGTTATGCTCATTCAAATATATGCAAATATGTGCCAGTTTTGAATACTAATGCACGCACTCCTGTTCTGCATGTGTTTGCTCTCCCAGGTTTTAGTCTTTGATCCTGTCAGAGTGGGAAGTGTCTAGCAGGGGACTGAGGAGGGAGCAGTGCCAACTTGGAACATGGTGCCTAATATTCACCTGGCAGTGCCCCTCATGCCCAGAGGGGCATTGCCATTCCTGTTTCTGCTCAGCTGCATGGTGTTCTCGTCTCTGGCAGACAGTAAGTATTCACCAGTGTCACGCCTTGCTTCTTCATCTTCATAGGTTTTTAAACAGTAAGAACATATTAGCATTTTATTTACTACATGCAAAAATAATTTCAGGTCTGTTACATCATGTAATAATGAGCTCAAATGTAACCCTTTTCATTGACTTTAATCCAATATATTTTCTTAGATTATTTGAATGAGTGAACAAGCTTTTAAGATATACAGTACGGAGCTCAATGTAAAATACAAGATAGATTCCATTTACACATTGCGGTTTTGGTGGATTCAAGAAATAACAACTTGTTAAATGTCCCAAAATGTGGAGAGCTTGGTGCACAAAGGGATGCAGTATCAACCCCTGTGACTTCTTTGTCAATCTGAATGACAGTTCTGGCTGGAAGAAGTCACTCAGAAAGATGTGTCACCATTATGGCACCTTAGGTCTCGGGGGCAGTCAAGAAGCACTTTCGTGTTGAAGACAGGGTCAGGAACAGAATTAATTCAACAGATGACCTCAGCTATAGTGCCATCAAAGGGTCACTGTAATTCAGTTAGACCCTAGCTCCTTCCAGCCCCCCTCCCAACCGTGCCAACTGCCCTGTGCTTTCATGCATGGGTCCAGCAGGATTTGTTTTCCTGTACCCTTTGCCTTGTCCCACTCAGCTATGTGTTATCATCTGTGTGTCTTGAGGTGTGTCGAGTGTTTTGTCCAGTATCAATGTGAACTTGACCTTGGGATTTTACGCGCAGTTGTTTTTTCTTGTGTGCCAATGCTGTCTGTGCTGTTTCCCTGTAATGTGATCGGACCAAATAAAACCTTGACTGGATCACTAGTACTTAAGTAAGACAGAAAATATCTGCCTCACTGCATTGATTCCATCCTCTGACATGCGCACTGTGAAATATATTTGACTAAAATCTGTTCACGTTGTTATTCCTAACCAACTAAATATTTTGCAATATGCCAAGTCTCTCCATTGCTTTCTGATTTCAAATAATAAATGCTGGGTAGTAACAAGTATTTATGAATCTAAATAAATTATGAATTGCTGATAATTAATTGTCTGGGGAAATTAAATAAGGAAAAGTCAATTTTTGGTCTATGAATAATGGGAATAGGGTTCATGACAAAGCAAATAAGATCTGCAGTGCCAGTAATTTATTAACTGGTTGAGCATCATGTTTATTCCCATCTTCTGCCGTGCATGCTCTGCTATGTCTGCATTTTAAATGCTATCAAGGGTATGAACAAATTGATAAAATAGCATGTGGTTTTACAATCATAAAGTATAGGGTAATGTCAGGACCACTGAAGGTGCCAGCCTGTTTTTTGTTGAGTCTGTCTGATGCCCAGTACAGCCCAAAGTTTGAATAGAGCCTTGATTATCAAGCTGTGTTGCTATAATGCTGTTTGAATCCTAAATTACTGATAGCTACATGCAAAGGTGAAGAGTAAATTAGTCGGTCATTCAAAACCTAAGAATGCACATTGTTCCTCTTGGCTGAACTACAAGCCATTCATCTACATTGTTTGGGTGCAAGATGTAGAGCTTTCAAGATATCAGCTGTAGAGTTTTCCACCGCCTCTCAAAACTAATGGAATTGTGTGAGCAAAAAAAGTGTGAGACGTGTAGCTTTTGAAGTGAAGAATTTAGACTGTTTGCTGCTTACTTATTATTTTGCTCTGTGCCTGTCTGACTCCATAAGAAGGCCTATAATTTCTGTAATCATATCATTTACAGATTAAAACACAGAGCAACCCAAGCAATTTAATTAGAAAACACACTGTGTTGTGGTCCAACTGGTGCAAGTGTTTTTACTGAAGGTATACCCAAACATTTGACACATGAAGAAGGAACTGGTGAAAATATGGAAGTTTATGTAAAAGAAAAGAACTTATAGAAAAGCCTGGCTGCTCCAAGGTTACCCTGTGGTTGTAGTGTAATGTACGCACACATGGTAAGAGGCCTAGACCTGCCATTACCCAGACTGTAGAGCAAACAGACATAGAATTAAAATAAGACAGTTGGGGGGCAAAAATAACACCTTCCACTAATAGCAGGGTTATGTGCATTCCATGCCTGTAATTTGTATGCAACTTAGTTATGTGAACTTGATAGTTCTGGTTTGGATTTCCTGTATTACAGGGCAGACACCAGACAGATATTATGGGCAGGGTGCCTGGCAAGTTTCTGATTACATGGGTTCGGTCTGATGCCCTTGTCTTCCCCTTGAAAATACAGGCAAAGTAAGCACAGATTGTAAACATGTGAGTAGTGTTAGGCTTTCCTCTTGCATAAAAAATGTTAGTTTGGGATAGATTCATTGCATCGTCACACTGCTTTTTTTGGAGTAACACTCAAGATGGTGCAATTCATCATGATTTTGAAGCACAAATAAGTAAACATATTCTGCACCAGTGCTCTTGATGTTACAGCCATATGGCATCATTCATCTTATACCATTTTTGAGAAGACACGCAATACAGTATGCTTACTGTGAGTGCTGATTACAGACATCCCATTGATCCCCAGGGAAATTAGCTTAATCAACCAACTCTCCATACAGCCTCCTTGTAAACAATAGGCCACTGGCCCTGTAGGTCAGCCTCAAAGTCACACATGCCCAGCACTTAAATGTAATTGTTATCTTTTTGTAATGCTGTCAATGTGAGTTATTTCATAGGCTTAAATAAATGTTTTATGTATGTGTCTCCTCTCCTGCCTCTCGTGTTATGTATTGTGTGGCTTTTCATGTCAGGTGTGTGATGCTTACAGTGTCTTATTTGTTTTTCCCTATGTACCACCCACAGATTAATTTTAGTGGTTTATTAAATTCAGTTAGTCTTTGTTGTCCAAAGACTAGACCGCTAAGACGATTCTCATTAAGCCATTATGCTAAATATATATACAGTGAATACACATCAATCCATGGTTTAGACAGAACTATTCTCCAAACAGTTGGTAACATAAATCTTGCGGGACTTTTGAAAACAAAGGGAAAAAAATTACCTCTAAACAAGTGTAGTAGATTGATTTGGCAATTTCTAGGGCTCCTAAAGTTGACTGATGTGATAGAAGTGCCTAAGTGCTTTTGGAGATGGGAGGCCAGACTGGATAGGATGGGGGGAGGAAATTGCATTGTGTTTTTAAGTGTCCATATGGTCACCCACTTTGGAGAGCCACTTGGACAGTAATGCAGTTAGTACACAGCTGTGTACCGTGCACTACTTACAGGCAAGCACGGTGAATGAGAGGATGAGGCGGAGGGAGATCTAAACTGTAGGAAATGCGCTCTGGGGAAGGCATAGGTGGAAAAGCAATATACATGACAAAACACCTACACGGGTTTTGGACATGTTCAATGAACACAATTTAAGGGTTGTGGTGGTTTGATGGGAAATTGCTGTCATACAATGGTGCATTAATGTCAGAGTGGAAGGAGGAAAGGGTCATTGAAGGTTAATGATATGAGATTAATAGTTTAATTAGGGAGCTCAAACTGCCAGTGTCCTTCCAACAAGGGAATATGGAGGAAGACATATTTTGTTGAATTCCTCACTGTTGCTTATTACCTTGTACAAGCTCAGTAAATTTTAGGCTTCTCAAAATTAAAATAATTGCCAAATGTGTTTTTAGTTTGTGTTGAAAGTAAGTAAAGCATTTGTTGCCCATATATTCGAAATACTGATCAGACTATGTTTAGATTGGGAAATTTATTTAATATCAGATATTAAAAAGGATATAATTAATGTATTAAGACAGACCTGTGTGTTTGGTTTGGTTTTGTATCCTCTAACGTGTGTTTAAAGGCATCTTACTCAGCTACATCTAGGAGACATGGAGCAGAATGAAACATAGTTGGATCTCATGTGGGAACTGTTTCCTAAGTAAATGGTTACCTTAGGTTTTCAAATCTGCTGAATCATAAGGGAAGCATGAAAAACCCAGAATCTTCTTTGTTGATCCACATTCCGACTCTAATGTAACAACCCCATTAATTTTGGCTAGTGGAAAGTTGAATTACATAAGACCTGCAGGCCAAGTGGATGAAACGATGAGAACAATGGTAGGGGCTCTTTGTGTTCTCTGAGGGACGTCTAATCTAGGGGAGGCAAATTAATGAGGTTAGTAGCGTCACAAGGGGGTGCACGTTGATGGATGAAGAGCTAACCCCCAAATGGGATATGTGAATAGGCTAGGAGCTATCTCAGTAACTGAGACACCAACCCACCCCCTCCTGGGATCACTTAACACACTTAACATTTTCCCCACACTGGTCTATTAATGTCAGGGGCTGAGCCAAGGTGACCATTGGACTTTACCCAGCATCATTAACAAAACCTTCCATCACTTTCCCAAATGTCCTTTTGAATACCCACAGCAGAGTTTGGATTTCCATTTTAAAGGTGTCAATCTATATACTGTAGTACATATTTCGGCTGCATTCAACATGCTATTCTCCTCCCTTATACTCTTTTTTGCATCCCAGTGTCCTCAGGTTGACACTCGCTTGCAAGACATCCACCCACACATGCCTTTATATGTAGCAGTAAGTCATCCTTCACAGTCTCAAAGTGGAAAAACGCTTTGTTTCATGACAGTGCGATGAGAATATTTTATCAAGTGAACTAAATGAACGTGAACAACAGAGGTGATGCACCCCAAGGGTTATGCAGATGAGCTGTGCAGTTCAGTCAACACAACTCAGTTGTTTTGAGATAATGATATGGTAAGTGTTCAACCAGTAAGAAATTAAGGGTGTTACCATTTTGAAAAGGAAACTTGAAAATGTTACAGAGGTAATCTTTATTTATTGCCATCATTTTCATAAAAACAGCATGAAGGGTTATATTTTTCTGTATGCAACAAGAGCAATTTTATTTTAACAAAGAAATGATACTGAAATGTCAGTATTTATCTGATGCCTACTTCCTTTAAGACATCAAGTTGGTAAAAGAGTGTGAGTAATCTGTATAAATTTAGGCCGTTTCTTAATTTAAAGATAACAGTTAATGTAAAACCTCAGATTGTGTGATAGTATGTATTTAAAAACCCATTCTAGACAATGGTCACCACAGCGCACTGCATATGTGTTTTTTTGAATTTTTGAATTTTGGAATGTCATATATTGAGTGACAGATGAGAAGAGAGAAAGAGAGCAAGCTAGAGAGATGTCTCCCTTGTTATTAATCGGCTTGAGAATATGAAAACCATTACTTTAATGTTGCTCACACAGTGTAGAGAGAAGTGAAGGGTAATTGCACTTAGAGCTCTTGTTCTTCATCTTCTTCTGTCTTGAATAATTCACCGAAGGCTAAAAACCCAGACTGAAAGCCCATCTATGGTCCACAAGGACATTGAAAGATTGATGTTTTTCTCTGCAATTTTTTTCTATAGGTTTTAGACCTTTTGTTTGAACTATAGTATCCCAGTGATGATGAATCGCATTGCTCTTATGATTTTGCTAAAGTTCTGATAAAGCTTATACAGCACCATCAACTTCCTGCCTCTGCCATTGTCATAGTTGAAAAAAAAAGTTTCTTTGACTTACAGTAACTGGGAGTGAATGGTGCAACAAACCAGTTTTATCCAGGAAAAACCTGTTCAACCCCAAACAAACTGCACTTGAATAGGTCCTAGTTGTGTTTTAAATCAGGCTTTTCTAAACTGAGGTGATAATGAGCTGTCCTTGACTTGAATTATTGTGTCTAAAAAGGTTTAGTCAGTTTAATGCCCAGCATTTTGCATTAAAACATTTATCTCCCAAAGTTTATGTTTAGCCAATTCATAGTCAAGGCAGAAATGTGGTGCCGTTTACAGAGAAAGAACAAGCGGTGGAGCTGGCGGGCTGCTTTACTGCATTGACAGTTTCATTGCTGTCTCTTTATTTTGTGAACTCAGTGTGACAGATTTGAGATTAAAATTGAAAAACTAGAAATAACCAAAGTAAATTCTGTTGACCTGACACGTGACCACTGAGATGTGACCGCGAGACACCCTGCTTCATGTTATTAAGTCCCTCTATAAAAAGTCAAATGTGTGTGGTGTTTATATGCCATTTTGGGGAAAACAGCAGCTGTAAAAGTGAAGTGCAGATAGCAAACATCATGTTTATTGGTTTAAACAAACAGCCTGAAGTGCAGTTGACTTTAGCGGTGTAAATAGCTTGCAGGGGAGGCAGCTTTAAATGGAATTAATTGCAAACAAGTTGCATGCTAATGGCCCGAAAAAGGCCTTAATGGAAGTGTTCCATTAAAATAACCATTCCTGATACCATCAGACAAATTTCCACTAAGTGTTGCCTCATGAAAATGATAACTTACTAATCCATCATTAATAAGATTTAATGGTTTTCTTTATGCTGTGTTGGTATTGATCGCTGATACTCTAGACCATAGAGTAGATCTCATTGGGCACTCTGGCATGTCTGGGAATATACTAATTGTTAGTCACACAAGTGTCATTTACACTACTCTCCCTGCTGTCTCTGTATTTATCACGAGCATTGCTCTGAGGCCCCCAACAAGGAAAATAAAAGAGAAGACTGTATGGCTGCTTAGAAAACGTACTGTACAGTAACAATGCTTGGACAGACCAGGGGGAGACTTTGACTGTTAACTATTCACTGACAGTTGTTCCTATCATGCTTGAGATACATCTTGTAAAATAAGTTTGGGAATCCCCAAACCTTTTTCTTTATCTCTCGAATGACCCCAGACCCAACAAATACTGCTGCAGGCACAAGGTTAACTGAGGGGAGCTGTTTAATCCCACTATGCACAAAGATCAGCAGCCACCCTCAGCCTGCCCTCAACTTTCAATTTCAAGTCAGAACGATACAAATATGCAGCTGTGTGAATTTAAATGACAACGAAGCTTGTTTTTTTTGTACACTTTGCAATGTAAATACCAATAGAGATTGCTCTCGGATTAACCCAGCAATTGGTTTTTAAACACTGGGTGTTAAAAGGGTTATCACTCATTTCCCTAATAACTATAACAATGATTTTTTTTGGGGGGGATTTAGGTTGTCCATCAGAAAATTAGGTAGTATGTATGGAAAGAAGGTAGTATGCAAGAAACAAGTCCCACAAAACAGGACAAAAACAACTGAGGGTTTTCTTTTGTATTTGGTCTTTGCTTTGATAAACTCATTCTTTCAATTCGTCAATTGTAATATGAACGCTGTTTTACAACAAATGTGTCTTGTTTTCCTCCATCATCACTAGCCACGCTGCTTTCTGTGTACAGCAGTACCGTTTTGCATATGCATCACTTTTTTAAAAAAAAAAAATCTTTCTGACGACACTAATTTAGCAATTAAAACCAGATGATTTTATTATTGGCTTGTACTCACTATGTCAATCTGCTTTGATTTTGATAACACAGTTTAGGTGTTTACATGATAGTGTCAGTGATTAGAGTAATGGCTTAATCGGCAAAAAAAGAAATGTTGCAAATGAGGCAATCCTATGTTAATAAACACAACTCAAAAAGTCTGGCACCTTGCAAACACTGCTGGGTCTGACAGTTGTGGCAGGGAGAATAGCTCATGGGTAAAACCTTGTATGTCAAGCTTAGAAAAAGTGCAGCTCAAAGCTAGCCTTCGCTGGCTGAATGACGAATTTGCATAGGTAGGCTTATGTGTTTTCCACCTCGTCCTTGCAATTGTTTTCATGTGACAACTGCCTGACAGCCACGAAAATGGGACACGGGCAGAGAAAAGAGGGTTGAGTCTGGATTTTGTCTCTCTAAGAAAAGAAGTGACAATCCCAACAGTTTGATATTCTACCCTCCAGTGATGGTTAACAGAAAAATCCTGCAGGGCCTTGGTCTAAAACTAAAGGCTTCTGCCCTTTTTGTTGGTGTGTTAAAAGCACTATTAACCCAATCCAAATTTTTGGATTTGATGTGGTATAAGATCTGGATTAACCATGGACTGCTCCAAATTTGCCATAGTTTCACCTCAGAATCATAGTTTAAACACTGAAATTCAGATTAAGCTTCTTAAAGACAAATAGTACAGAAAAAGCACAGTATGAGCCAGTTCACCCTTTTTTCCTAACTTATCCCTAAAAGTCCATTTGATTTTTAAGATCCAGTGGTTCTTAGCTCAAATGTTTGTGGCAATACATGATCTAATGTCTTTTCATTTGAAGCATGTGCCGAGGACTATTTAATGCTGCCTGATCCTCAATCTTAGCAACAAAGTGAAAAGCCCCCACAGTTTCAATACAACTGCCATGGACAGATGTTAGCAAAAACCCTTGGAAGTCAGAATGGTGGTAATCAGGTCTTGAGGATTCAAGCTCAAAACCCATGCAAGCACAAATGCCTGCCTACCCATGCAATCTTAATGGATAACCTTGGTATCTTCCCTACCTAAATTTCTAATGATTTTTTTTTTTTTTTTGTCCAAGTAACTAACGGAGGTAACAATTTCTGAAACTGATCCTATATTTAACGAGAACACTGTAGCCACAAAAACAAGTTCTAATTTAATTCTGTAGGATAATTGCTCGCTGTTAATGTGTGTCCACCTAAACTGTGTGCATTTACTAGTGACAAGCTCATATTTTGTTATAAGTGAGAGGAAAGCGGATATTTACCTTTAGTTCATTCTGGTCTGTTTATTGTTCTGTCCAACCAAGTCTTGCTCAGGGAGAAGAAATATTTTTCAGCGCACATGAAAGAATGTCTCCAGCACAGTCATTTTTTTGACTGATTTGCCATCCTCTGCCTGTTGCTCCTCTCTCCTTACTACTCAATTCAAAGGAGCTGGTTCAAATGAATTCAGCGGTCTCGTCCACATTATTGAAATCAACTTAACATAAAGCCATGGCAGTGAATTATCTTTTAGATAACTCACATAAATAGAGATGATTAGATTTAACTTCTTCCATGCACTCCTCTCTCCACCTCCTTCACACATATGAAACAAGACATTGCTTTGACAGATCAAAGTAGCAAAAGGTGAAGATAAAAGTTTTATTTCTCATCTCTTATAATAACTATCTGAGCTTGTCAGTCCTTAAAACAAGCACTTTAAGTGGATGTACTTTGATGCACAAAAGCTGCAAATAACTACATTGCAGCCCGTTTGGTTGCAATGTAGTCGTCCAACTCAATACCAAGACTTTTTCGGAATTTTTTTTTTTGTTTTTTACTCACAAAAACATGGGAAAATAGGCCCCAGGTAGAAAAATGGCGAAGTTACCATTTAAGAGCTTATCGTGTGTGAATCCTTAGCACAGCTCACTGTGTGTCACTGTCACATTCTAATGCTATAGAGGTGGATTTATCACTGTGCTGCTGCAGACGAAAATATCAGTCAAATGTCAGATGGGTTTAGGTACTATGATGGGGGTCTCAGGTCACAGAAGAATGGATGAATGTGTTGAATTCCTGTTCATCACCACCTGCGCACAGCACAGCCTTCTCCAATTTTACATTGCACCACAGTACATTTCAGCCTATCGGTGTTATAATATTGGGGAACTGTTTGTCATTGTAAGCTTATCGTAATTTTTTTTGGGAGAAAGCACTGTGTTAAGTTTAATCTCTTTCGCTAATTTGACAGTTATTTGGCAGGAACAAGAAAAGCAGGTCACAAAGTAAACCGTTACATGAAAAAAATAAGACAATATGGTATCATTTAGAGCAAGGTACTAAATGTTGTTTGGCTGCACAGTTGTCATCTGTATGGTTATCTGAAAGGCTGCAATTCATGTGTGCTGCAATACAATTCTACAACTTGTACTTTTATTTTTACAGTATTTTTACAGTAGATATATACTGTATTTGTGTGTGTGCATATGTTGAGGTCATGAATTATCCGACATGCACAGCAAGCTGTTCTGCAGCAGCTACATTAAATCTCATATTTCTGTGAGTAGCATCTGTCCCTCCTACCAGTTGCATTGGTATTTACATAACCACCCCACATCAACGTGCTACTGAATGTATGTGCAGGCACACGTCGCTGACTGCATGCAGGCAGCATCTTTTATAAGTATGGTGCTCTTTTGAGAAAAGCGCCTCTGCAGAAATGCCCTTGATCCAAGGACAGAAAACATCACCTCACTTTTCCAAACTGAGTGAGGGCAAAGGTTGATAAAATAGCTGGTAGACCTTGATAAAACCCTCCTTGTCCATATCACAAAGGGGTACGATGCAATGCTAACTAGATATTGGACACTTCAAACACACACACACACACACCCACACTCTGCTCACTATTGTTATACTAGAACACATTAAAAAAAAAGAAATAATGATGGCAGCCTTATCTAGATTTTCCCCAGTGTGTGCTCAGTGAGGCACGGCCGGCGTCTCCTCTGTGTACACAGCATAATGATTCACCCCTACGTGTGTGTCTCTGCGGGCCGGTTTCCTCGTCATCGCAGTAGTTAAGGTGCTCCCCCACTTCCCTCATTAATGACTCTAGAGATGAAACTCGAAGTGACGGACCATTGTCTAATGAAGACTTGAATTATGCACATTACACAAGGTTGTAATAAAGCACAGAGCATGGCAGCTATAGCATGTAGCTAAGGTGTGGTTGTTGTCAAATTGGACGGCTGCCTGTCAAATTTAATACAATTTAATGACTCAAAACATCTGTTTGAATGCTAAATAATACTGATACTCCCAAAGTGTCTAATTTAGCAGCGTCTCGCTCTCTTTTCTATGATTTTTATCTCCAATTGCAAAGCAGGAGTTTAATCGCTTAACTTGTTTCATCTGTTATGTTTGGTGCAATCCTAATGGTCTGTATTGAACTGAACTGAACTTCATTGTCCAAGGGCAACAAACTTTGCTCTCTTTAAAACGGTACGTCAAGGAAGAGCTGAGAAATTGAACATGATACAGTTGAGAGGCCGGCAGACAAAGGCAGGATGTTTCTTCCATGACTGAGCTGCAGGTGTGCTCAGCAACAATGCCAGTTTTAGCTCTCTTTGTTGCCTTTGTGTAGAGAAAGTGATAACCATAGATAACCAAGTTGCATATGCCGATATGCCTGGCACTAACGTCACCTTTGTCTCTTTCTTTCCCCTCTGCTTCCCCTTCCTCTTTCCCCTCCCTTCTTTTTATCATATCCCATCTCCCTCTGCCCACTTTGCTCTGCCTGTTTTCAGGCTTGCCAAGTTTCGTCAAAACCCCAGAGGACCAAATAGGCATCTCGGGCGGAGTCGCGTCATTTGTGTGCCAGGCCACCGGGGAGCCCAAACCCAGAATCACCTGGATGAAGAAAGGCAAGAAAGTCAGCTCCCAGCGCTTTGAGGTAAGCACTCGTGCATGATTGTTGGATCTCTGAAACACTCACACACACAAATATAAGACATGTGACCAAACATTAACTGATGTGGACTTTAGACTGCCTCTAACCCTGTCTCATTAAAAAAGACCCAACCCACCCACACACACACACACACACAGCACTCAGATCAAGCAGACACACAATCACTTGTCCTGTTATTGAGCAACATACCAAATCATCCCTTTCCGCAGCGAGACCAGACATTGTTCCCTTCTCTTTAATCTCCTTCCATCTTGATTAATATAGTGTTCTTCATCTCTTTCAGCCTTTTCACACCCTCATCCGTCCCCTTCTGTTCCTCAACTCCAACATGTCTCCCCATGCATGCCTTTGATATATTACTTGATTTACTTCCCCTCCCTCTTTTGAACCCATATAAACAGAAGCAAGTACCTTAGTGGCTCACACTGTGACCAGTCTTTTCCTCTGTAACATAATATACCAGAGGATGCTGGGGGTACTCTTTTGTAATTGTCCTGGTTGATATAACTTGATATGATCCTCTGGTGCTTTTGGATATGATGTTATTAAATCATTCACTCTTAACATGGTTGATTTCTGTTTGCATTCAAAAGAAAATTTTTGCCTGCATTTTTCTCATTAGGCATTTTAATGAGAACAACAGACTTGTATTACACTTCTGACAAGTCTAATTTTACAGCAGAGCATAAAAATAGTGAAAATGACCAATTTCCTCCTTCATATCAGAAACACATAATCTTGGAAAACTACAGGTCTCACTGAATGTTTTCCTTTATTACATTAAGTGATATCCTTTGAGTAAAATGATGCCACTAGAATAATGAAGAACTGTCCTTTTTGCTTTTCTGGCTCTCTAGGTGATCGAGTTTGATGACGGGGCAGGCTCTGTGCTGCGGATCCAGCCTCTGCGCACACACAGGGACGAAGCTATTTACGAGTGCACAGCCACCAACAGTGCTGGCGAGATCAACACCAGTGCCAAGCTTACAGTGCTTGAAGGTAAGATAAGCCCTTTTTTCTCTCACTCTTTTGTCTAACTCGGACTTATAATATAGGGGTTTTCCTTAATAATTCATACATAAACATTTGCCAGCCCCGAGGATTCTTGGTAGTGGCAGTGTCATGGAGGAGTAGATCTATCTTAATGTCAGCTTTGCAAGGCAAGGGGAAAAATGCAAGGAGTGCGTTTTTAAATAAGACAGCGTACAGTTCAGCAATTCAGCAAATGTACGACCTGCAATCCAGTTACATTGTGTGAAAAATTTGCCTTTTATTGGCTATAATGGTGCATTTCCTCAGTCCTAATTCTCTACCACAACAAACCATCCCAAAATCAATTAAGGAATAATAATCAAAAGCTTAGTAATGGATAATGGCTGATTGTTACTTTATAAAACTTATAAATAAATATTTATAAGTCAGCTATTCCTTGCTTATCCAAAGAATTTTAAATAATTGCTCTGTGTGAATATATAAAGAAAATTTTTCTCATTTAGGTCAACCTTTCATGCCCTCAGGCTATTTTGACCTCCATGGACCTCTGTTGTCCTTAATGTGATTTATGTGGACAGGAGGTCCTCCCCAGCTCAGTGTTCCGTATCACAGTTGTGAGCGTGATTTTCTTCCTTAGTTGATCGTAATTTTTTCATCTGGGCGCTTGCAAGAAAAGAAAAAAAAAGCTCAAGAGCTAGCCGGCGGGAGGATTAAGACCATCCACAGCCATTGCACTTTCATTAAAGCAGATCCCCTCTCATTCAAATACAGACTATCCATCCCCTGTTTGACTCCCATCTTTCTCACCCGTAACCTTTCGGGTTTTTTTTTCACTCTGATTTGATGATATCTTCTTGTATAATCTTCCCGAAGGGAATTTTCTGCTGCACAAAGAAAGATTTTCTTCATACCTTGTCTTTGCACTGTATTGTGAGGAACGCCACCGACACAAACAAACAGCACTAACATGACATGAAGCAAACTTTAACCAGATGAGAATTAATCACTCAGAGTTAGGGGCAAAACAGGCTACAGAATTTGGATTAGTAGAAAAGAGTAGAAAGACAGAGCACTGCAATTCTCAACAGTGAGTAACTGTTCTCACCAGCAGACATGCTTTGCATGAAGTCATTTTCTTTGTGATCATCTGCTCAGAGTTGTAGATGGTTAACCCCAGAGTCAAGTGCCTTACTGACATATTCAACATGATTGATGTTGATTGATGCGTTTGTTTAGAAGACTTTATTTGTACACACAATGACTGCATAGATTTTGGGGATTTTGATCAGGCCTCAACATTGTCTGTGTTTTGGCTAGAAGCACATGTGAAACGGTTATTATATGTTTGTTTAAGTTTAATCAACTATAACACATGTTGTGGTTCCAGCTTCCCAAATCTGAGGATTTGTTGCTTTCCTTTGTCATTTAAAATGATTCTTTATGTTTTGGACTGTTGATCGGAGAAAATGAGCAATTTTGGCAGCCCAAGACATACCTACTTAAAATTATATTAAACTATATTCTGAGTGATGTAAAATTAAGAGATGGTCATACGAAATGGCTGCTGGAGTTGATGATTCCACCAAAAGTCAACACATGAGTGTAAACCTTTAAGCAATTTAAGCTCCATGTTTTTGCATGACAATGCATGGGAACAGCTCCTCTTAGGCTAACAAGCTCAAGCAAGCCAGTCCTACACTGTTTGTCCAGCGTAAAATGGCGGACAGCCAAATAAAAGGAGTTACTGGTAAAGTTGATTTATTTGCAGAATATGTAGTAGCCCTAAAGAGAGACAGATCTGTTATTACCAGATAGGAGGCTGCCATGTGCAGTTGTATCTGCTTGAAATAAACAATATTTTCCTACTCTGACAATATTAAACTTACAAGATGATTTATTATAAGGGCTTGTTGCAATTTTTTATGTCTGTCTGCCTGCTATTGTTCAAAACTATCCCCATACAGATTTAAAGTCAATTTGTGGTGTTGATGTTTATTAGTTATAAGATATACATATATGTCTCTTATATGTACATATAAGAGCTTATATTATGTTTATGGAGTCGCTAATTTAAATCATTACATAGATCAAATTGTAAGAAATATATACTCCTCAAAGAAGTGTTTAAACTTCTGTAAAATTTGTGATAACCTTGTAGTCATTTCTCTCAGTTATTTGTTTTTTTTTTTACATACTCACATAGGGTGGTAGAGAACAGAACCACACATCATATTTAATCAAAATAACTTCTTCAGTTTGTCCAGAACCCTGAGGATTTGCCGGACAGCTTAGAGCCCCTTCATAAATACACATGCATATTCACTGACACACCCTCAAAGAGCACTGTTGTCAGCCTCTCTCTATTTTTAGACTATTGTTCATAGCCTAGCGATAGATCAAGTTCATATCAGCAGCACTACACAAGAAAACACTGGGGCAGCACCAAACAGACGGGGACTAATGATCCTCCTTCCTAACGGGGCGGTGGTAGCCTCAAGGTTTGAGAAGTCAGTGTCACAATGCTGTTGTTTTTGTTGTTTGGTTTTTTTCAATCAAATGATAAAATCAGAAGAAAGCAACCAATAAACCTACTGAGCTACTTGTTGGCCTATTTCAGTCTTGCCCTTGAGCAAGGCACAAAACTAGTAAAACGCCTTCGTTAATAATAGCAGAGGACATCAGTTCTCTAGATTTGAATGCACAAAGGCAAATAAAGCTGAGCATTGCCTAAAAACGTGTCATAACTCAGTCAACCCTTCCTGAATGAATAGAAGTTGGAAGAAATTGCCATACTAAACAAAACTTCCTGTTTGTGCAATCCAAAAGCCTGAATGATTTAAAGTACATGTGACTTTGCTTCTGCATGTAATCGTCATAATACACTGAGCACTATCATCCAGAGAGGCAATGAGAATGGTGAAGTCATTATACCACTAAGTCGAGCTGGATTATAGGTTTTAGCAGAGCAAAGGAAGGTCGGGCAATTTAATTATGATTATTTCATATACTAGCTCTTTATTTTGTTATGCCAATCCTGCAAAATGTGGATTATGATAGTCATATTGGTGCAGCTTTACACATTGATTCAAAGGAAGGCTGGAGTGTAAAGTAAGAAAATATCAAGGTTCAAAAGTGCATTACACATCAATCCATGTCCACATTGATTTCGTCTCAGTACTGGAAATTTCTTTAAGAAAAAAGGGCAACTATAACTATATTTTTCCACATTTATAGTGGACTTCTCTGAAACTTGAGTTGCATTATAGAATGTTATAATTATCCTATGTGTACAAAAAAATTTCCAGCTATATAGAAATTAATATGCACGTTATGCTGGTCCTGTTCGTCATGTCCTCTCCACTGCATATGCTTTCTTCAGTGATGGCTGTTGTTTTTTTTTTGTTTTATTCCCCTCCACATAAGATGAGAATTGTGACTGTACAGTTTAGCCTGCCGCTAACCTGTGGCAAGTTGCAGAGGCATGTTTTTACACCAAAGCCAGGTCGATCTTTAGCAGTTTTTCAGTCATGAGTCGCGAGTCACGCTATAATTCTGTCACACTAAACGCCCTGTTCTTTGTTCGGGAGGTGACACAGGCTGAGACTTACACAGGGGCCCAAAGTCAGCTTAGCCATACCTCAGTGTGTACGTTTGAGGCACATGCACATGCAATGGTAGCATCGTAGCAACAGTGTTATTGTGATCTCATACTGTCAAAACAAATAAATATCTAGGATCCTTGGATATTATCATTATTTTTCATACTGCAATGTTTTAAATAATAGTGGACATGCAATATTACTTTGAAATTACTTGAAATCTTGCTCAGAATGTGTGTGCATAAATAAGAATGTGAGTGAGTTATCTGTGTGCTGGTCTGATCTGTATCGAAAAATGATGATGCAGACGATGCTGAGATCAGTGGTTGAAGTGTTATTGAGAAATATTGTTTCTGTCAGTCTTTCATTTCTGCCCTCTTGTCTCTGCACTTTATATTTTACTTCCTTAGTCCTCTCTCTGATCTATGTCTCCACCACGTTGCAGTGTCTCACAGAGAAATGACAAGAAGGAACAATGACTCATTACTTTGGTAACGCTGCTCATGTTTTGACTTTGAGCAACATCCCTGAGCCCCGTCACTATCACCTACCCCCCCTGCACTGAACTCTGAACTGCCTCAGTAAATGCTGAAGTAAATGGCGCTTGTCCAGGTGATGTATGGAATAAACTACTGCTGGCCAGAAAAGACACCTCAGCTCACAACATCAGTCTTAAAGGCAGTGTGCTGCCACTTGTCCATGTCGAGGCAATATATCATTTTTTCCTTGCCGTTAACAATTGATGAGCATGTAATATGCAATGACTCAGATCAAGAATTGACTAAGTTGGTGTCAAAACCATTTCATGACACCAGTGGTGATGATGAAACGGATGACGCTCAGGGGTGAAATGGGCAGAGTGGCTGTTCCCACATTTGCAATCTGAAGTCAGCAATAAAATATAATAAAATTTTCTCAAGCTTCTATCGGCTTCTATCAGCCACCAAGGAATTTCAACCGGGATAAGTCCAGGGAAATGCCTATAGCAAACCAAACAAACGTGTAGCTCAGAAATAATAATGCATACTGTATATTCTTAGTATCAACAACTGGTCACATAGCACTGAAGAAAGAGAACAATGAAAAACTTCAACTGTGTTTTCCCATGAGAATGAAATGTATCGCAAAACTGTTTACACTGCATTAGTTGTAAACTAATACATTAGCATTTATTTCCAAAACAGACTTAAAGCTGAAAATCTTAAAAAAACAACAAAAAAAAAACCCCAAGGCCAAAGCAGTCTCTGTCATTCCTACTGTTTAAAAACAATCCTTATTTCAACAGTTCCACCATCATTATCCAAAAATCAAAAGCATCAACCATGGCAATGGCAGACTGACTGACTCTGACTTTTCTGCTGCGCTGAAAAACATTCTCTTGTCCTTTGGGAGACAGCGGACCTGTCTCCAGAAAGGAAGAATGTTATCTAAAGGTATGAGATCAAAAGCTCCATCATTACCGGAATCATCCTCTGTCAGGGCATAAATTAGAAAGGCTCTCCTTCAGAGCAGCCGTACACCTTGTTTTGAAGTTTCCTGGCAACTTGTTTCGGAGCATGTAATGTCCAAAAATCCAATTTTTTTTAAAGGTCAAATGAAAAATATGCAAAGATTCAAAGCTTCTGCAGTGGAGAAGAAATTGCCTCTTGCTGGGGGAAAACATGTCAAACGTCAAACTTTGGAATGATGCAGCTCCTTGTAATATTAATAGAGTTCTGCCCTTTGAATCCATTTTATGCCTTTCTGACTATTTGATTGGAAAGGAGCCCATAATTATAGAACAGTGTTAAAAACATACAAGTTTTAGAAAAACTCAAAATGGAATTCAATATATTCTCCCAGTCCCAGTCTCCCTTACTGTGTTGACTTTATTTTGTAGTCATGCGTTGATAGCAGTCAAAAAATTACAGCCTCGCCCATTAGAAAAGACCTTTATTTGCTTTGCATCCTTTAAAGCCCCTGGTGCAGTGGCAAAAAATGACTGCGACACAATGCCAGTAATAAATATCTCAGGGACTAGGCAAGTGCGGACAACAAACCTGACTGGATAAAGAGCATAGAAATCGCACTGCGCCTCTTTCCAGGCAAGATAAATGCATACAGAAGCTATATCGGAATGATTTAATACTAAGCCCTGCTCCTCCGACAACTTAATCCTCTCCTTTCCTTCTTGCTATTCAAATCATCTACAATGACCAAAATAAGGTCTGTTGTATAACTGCTATTCCCCCACATTACTTTATCACTCTCTCCCATTCTGTTTCTGAATGCTGGTGGGTTTTTGTAATGTTGATGCTGACATTTTAATGTCGATTGCCTCATGTTGTTCAGGAAAGAGAGTGTTCAGGTTATGTTTACCCTTGCATACTGAAGGTTTTTTTCTGAGAATGACTGTGAAACTAGGTGTTTACGCTAAGCAGAACAGGTTTGGCCGCCATTTTAAGGAGGGCTTAGAGCAGAACCCTGCACGCAAGTGAACGCGCACCCTTACACAAACACATACACTGATGCACAGGTGTACCTGTTCCCCGCATGTTTTTTAGCTCCACTCTGACAGTCTGTGTCACAGATTTAATTTCTCCCACCATCTGCTGGCTGGAGGCCCACGCCGTAGATCATATCTAACCTGACAGATACAAAATGTATCTGTCTATGCATGCTTCTCCCAAGGACTCACACAGTATGGCAAGGTGGAATCACCTTGCTTGGCCCCGCAATCTGCATCCTCACACCTCTACATCCAAGGACTTGCTCATTCTAACAGGAACACATTAGACTTTGGACAGAACAGTACCTGCATTATACTGCCTTTTAACCACATCAAAACAGAGAAATACATTTATCACAATCATACATTTATTTTCAACCATGCAGATCAGTCCAATGGATAATATTTTGCCATTGCTACAGTGTTGAATATTATATCACACCAACCAATGAAATACTGGTTTTATTCACAGGAGTCCAGACCAACAGTTTAAGATTTTAGGGATGTTATGGGAGGCTTACACTGAATCTCAAAGAATCCCTATCAGCTTGCTTATCTGGCTTTCAGATGTAGCCTTTCTGTGTATGATCAAAAAATAATCAGAGAGACTTCAGAAGAATCACCCAGTTAATTGATTCATTCAAAGAGATTTGTTTGACATTGGACAAAATGTGATATGTAGACATCCAGAGTCATGTTTGCTCTGAGGTAACATTTAATCATCAGTACTTGTCCATCAATTGCTTTGTGCTTTTGGCAAGAGCATCTGTATCTGTAAAGATGCCAATGTCTGGTATGTCTGTGCCGTCAGTGCAGATAACGTCTCTGGCCTTGGGGGAAGGAGAGAAAGAGAGTGAGAGAGAAAGAGGAGGAGGTCAATGAGTAAATATTAAAGTAAATATTAAATCACCATAGAAAATCCCCCAAAAAATCAGCCTAATTGTGTGGTTATCAATGCAAATTAAGTCCATTTGGATGGTTTTCTTTTCTGTTTATATATTTTCCATTCACTGGTGGTGAATTTGCTGCTTCTTTAACTTGATCAGTACGACTCTGGATTTTTCCCATCACGTTCTAAATAGTTAAAAGCATTACATTTGGTATTTAAAAACCTGAAATGACATCTGCAGCCTGTCTTAATGACTTAAGAGTGGATTTGCTTTTCTCTAATTTATCCCGTAACTTCAACCCAAATTCAACATTGTGAGAGGTGTTAAGGAATGGCTAATGTAGGGACATGTTTATCCTATTTTAAGTGGGCCAGTGGTTTTCAAAGAGTGTTTTAATATGTCACAGCCTTCCACTTTTTTTCTGATGTAACGCATTTGCTTAAACTCCTAAGCACAGGGAGTAAAAAGAAAATGCCAAAATGAATGTAGATGAAAATCTTCCCTTTATAATCTAAAGCCTTGGGGATGCTGATGTGAAATTCAAGGCATCAAACTATTTCTCTTGGAAAAACCTAAAAAAAAATTATGCCTAGTAAAGTCATGTCTTTTATCTCCTTTTGTTGTCACTTACTGATGAAATTGATGTTATTATATGTTGATCGTTGTTCATTGTTCTGTTAAATCGGACCATATTAGTATTATTTAAGACAGCATTAAGATTTTAGATACCATTTGTTAAACAAAACCTTATTAAATGCTGGTAACAGTAACCATACTGGATTTGAATGTATTGCATATATACATGGAGTGCTCACATTCCATGTTGTGTAGCTTGTATAATACTGGTGCTTCTGACTTCTCTCACACATCCATTGAAAGCAGAGTTGGAGCCTCTCTCTCTGTACTTTGTAGAGGCATATTGAACTCTTCATCCTGACGTTGTGTCTGGGCTTGAGAAGATAATGGAGATGTGATAAGTCATGCACATCCGTTCATATTGGGGCATTGTCAGGGACAATTGACAACTGCTATTAAATCTCTGCCATAAATAAACGTAATAAGCCCCTATCATCTATTGCAGTTTGTATTGAAGACTTGCTTGTGAGAGCAGGACTGGTGTCATCATCAATATGTTACATTGTGTGTATTCAGATTGACAGAGGGATATTTATTTAAGTATAAGCAAGATAGCAGACAATGATTTCTGTATTTTTTGCCTTGATTGGGTCATTTTCAATACGTTGTATGCATTGGCTCTACATTTTTTGAGCCAAGGAATTTTTGAAGATCCATTATTATTTATTATCATCAGTCCCCCCACTAAATATGAACACACAAGGTGAAAGAAAGTCACTCACTGATATTGGATATTTTAATGGTTGCAGTGTAATTTGCAGAAAATGAAATTGTTCTTTTCTCATGAGGTGTAACCTACTTTAGTTAAAGACGTTTAATGCTCAGCCAAGCTTCAACCTGTCCCCCAAATTTGGTGGCATTCTGTATTTTCAACAGTTGATAATTAAAAGGTCTCGAAGATATCATTTTCTCTTCGTGGCATGGGGAAAACCAATAACAATATAAGTTTAAATCATGACTGGGCTGATATCTTTATATAACCAAACTGGGCCAAACCTGATGCTCTGGTAGAATCATTAGCTTTGAGCAACACTTTTTTTGGTAATATTTAAATTATTTTTAATTTCTTAGAATTCACATTAATTGCTCATCTTCATAATTGTATTGTAAAAGTTTTTTTTTGTTTTTTCTGTCTGTCTCTGAACCAATGGATAGCAATGCAACAGAGACAACACATCGGAAACAAAAATTATTTGTACAATGAAAGAGAACTAATGGCATTGAAACCCCAAACTGATAGTGAGTCGACAGCCAGTCAGCCTATGTGCAAGAGTTTTTGTGGTGTGTCGACAACATGTTGAAGCCCGTTTGTAAAAGAAACAACTAAAGTCAAAAGGGCACGCACAGAAGTTTTGTTTCATTTTTTGTTGAATATTTTCGCAACAGCATGCCCATCTGGAACAATAAATTATGAAACTGTCTTTGGTGGTGAGTGAAAGCAGTCTGAAATGGTAACGTTAACACCACTTTATCATTCAATGGTGGTTTGTACAGTATATCCAGAGTCCTAGATCTTCCGGTTTCCCTTTAAGGCTATTAAATAAAACTGAGAGTTACTTCCTTTCATGTAGGTGTAGAGCGTACACACTAGCTCGCCATCAGTTGCAGTTTTTGTAGTGTGTTGGTGCACTGGCTACGTGAGACAATGCTAGAGTTGGTCCTTGCAGCTGCCATCGGTTTGGTGTGTCTCAGGATTTACTGGTTAATTTGAAAGCCCATTGGATTCACCCCGATGGTCATTTTAGGCCAAAGTTATTCTGCTGAAATCCATTAATTTTCTAGTATGTCTAATGTTTTGCCCTTGGTCGTTTATTTAGTTCGTCATACCCCCCTCTAAAATGACCATGGCAGCACTCTATTGATAGTCTCAACATGTGATATTGTAAATATTTATTGATTGAATTTACATCATTATGTTGTGCAAAAAAATTCAATATAAATATAAACAATAAAATAAAACTGTACCACTGCACATCAAGACCAAGGTCCATCTTAAAGCTTTGCAGGCCAATGAGTCAACAACTCCACAAGCCCTGACTGGCTATGAATGGATGGGGCTGCCTCATGTCAGGGGAGTTCTAATACCTACACTCAATGAGCTGGCTAATGGGACTCCTTTCACCCTGACCCTCTTTCCTCACGCATTTACAACCCAGGCCTTGTTGGCTTACCCACTGGACCATAGGATGTGGGGGGGGGGCGCTAGACTTGCTATCAGCATTGTAGCTTGGCTTTAGCTTAACATTTCCCATTTTCTTTAAGCTGCTAAACTATGTTTTCCAAGGTTGTAGTTGATTGTTCTGTTTACAATGTCAGAACATTTTTTTTTTCATGCAAGAATTACAAACGCATCAATATTTTTCACCTGTTTCACAGGGTTGACCTAGAAATTAGACAAAAGTTGAGATCTGCTCTACTGGCCTCTCACAATCTTAGGGCATGTTCACACCAAGTAGTTAGAGTGAGCTTACTTGTTTATTATTATGTTCATCGTTACTGTTTGGGTAAGAAGCTTTGTGTCCCTTCTTGATGAAACTGAAATGAGGCTAGAATCTCATCACAGAATAGTATGAACTACAGTTTGTGTGATTTGTAGAATGAATTCCTCCTACAAACACCTGCAAGCTAATTTTTAAAACCACGAAATAGAACCAGAAAGTCATTCGTCGCCTTTGCCATTTTAATGTTTGTTGTGTGTCTTTGCGTTGACTTCTAGACCCTGTGTATTATTCATTATCTCTGACTGAAAGAATACATAAAGGCTGTCACAGGAGCCCAGTCAGTGAGGATTTAATTAACTGAACCTGCCACATTCCACTACATCCACTGCCTTTCTCAGAAATCATAAAAGCCACCCCTATCTGCTGTAATTATACTAAACATGTCACAATAAAGCTCTGCCAATGATTAATTTGAGTTGTGGAAAGCATCAATTAATTCATTTATTTGCAAACCGCCACTCTGCTCCCTTTCTTAGGCTGATTTCACTAACCGTCACGCTTCCTGATTTCTGGTCTTGTCCTTGTTCTTTTTTTTTGAAACACCTCGGAGGAATAGCCTGTCTTATTAGCCACATCGTATTACCACAGAAATTTACCATGAGCCCTTAGGTTTTTCCTTCTTAGTAGAAGTTACATTAAAATGAGTAGTAAACCAACAACCGTTTACTCTGTAATACGATAATCTCAAGGGTCTTCAATCAAACTCCTGTCAGAAGGACTGCAAGGCAAGAATTAGAGCTGTAATCTCAAAATGAAAGCCTACAGCTGTGCTACTCATATAGCATATTTAATGGAGGATGTGATCCTGTGCAGCAGTGTTTGTCGCACAAGGTGACTCAGTCACTATAACCATTTGAATCCAAAAGACCACCCTTGGGTTGCAGTAATGGTCGGAGGCCATGGCTATGTACTAACAGGCGCTCTGCTGCATAAATAACAGGCGCAGGCATCTGGCAAGGTAGTAGATCATACTGACGACAGTGGAAGTATGATATCAGAGAGGGAAAAAAAGGGAGACGTGGAGCTGAATTGGAAAGTGGAGAGAGCAGGTTGAAAAAAGAGAGGGAAGGAAGGAAGGAAGGAAGGACTTGGGGGAGGATTATATGAGTGTTATTGATTAACTGACTGTAGGCAAGGAAGTATAGCCAAATGTTCCGCTCAGCCAGACAAAAAAGTGTATTATTTCAAAGGTCGTGGAATGTATTAGAGTCTTTTCACTCTAAATATACTTGAATAAATAGCAGAATTACAGGACAGTGATAAGGCTACTGGCATGCAGCATGTATTACCAACCTCAGTGTTTTTGTTATGACTGTGTTTTTGCGACGGTCCGTTGCATGCAGGTGTGCCTGTGCGTGCAGTTCTTATGTTTGTTTGATGAAACAGTCTCTCCATAGCAACTGCCGTAACACCAGAATAAAGAGATAGTCTGCCTGACACAACTGACAAACTCAATGCCCATTTTCACACTGTACATTTGCTCCCATTTCCTCAGAGATTTTCACCATTTTCATGTCATTACAACAGTATTACAGGTCTTTGATGTTGGGTGTGCCGTGTCATCAGTGCTGAGGAGACCTTTGCAGCAGGAGCTCTGCCAGCTAGTATATCTCTAAAGAGCAGACGGGTCCTTCTCACATGCCCTTTGTGGCAGAACATTTGAGAAACCTCCTTGCCCTCCAATGTTTTGCAAGTGAAGAGTGCCCAGGCAGTTACATGAATACCAGACTGGTCTCTCTGCTTTCTTTGTGGCCAATTAGAGGGGATTTCAGAAAGAAACAACTGCGGTTACTGCCATTCCTATCAAACACATACAAGGTGAAAATTGAGTGAACCACAAAAACATTAATAAGCAACAACCAATGGTTTCTTAGTACTATAGATGGAAACACTGTTATGCAACAATGTTCATCCAATACTGTGCAACAGAGTGTAATACCACCTTTGTGTTCCTCATACAGTAAATCCATCAATCCATTAGCTATGCCAGCTTATCCCTCAGGGTCATGAAAGGTGGGATTTGATCCCAGTTGACTGTAGGCAGGTTACCTGTCAGGTGACACACAGAGGCTGAAAATCCTCTCATATTGACACCTAAGGGCAATTTATAGTCACCAATTAACCCAATCTGCATGGGAGAAAACAGGAGCACCGGGTGGAAACTCACACAGTCACAGAGAGAGCATACAGAAACTACACAAAGAACCTGCTGTGAGGCTTCAGCTCTAACCACTGTGCCACTCCTCATAAATCCTTTGCAATTTAACATTTTCCAACTTGAATGCTTTAGACACCATCAGCGATCCAACTATTCATTTGAACTCATATTAGCTTTGGCTTTGTGTGCACCCCCAGCTGCATCTGACACCTCTCACATACTTCCACGTCTCAGGCGAATGCAAACCTTCGGTCTCAACGCCGTTCTTGGCCAGAAACGGCCGCAGGCCGTTAGCGTTGTGTCCACAGACGATCTGTCTTTTTTTCAGTACCAGATTGACTCCACACCAGTCGACACAACACATGTTACACTATATTTAGTTTCCCTGGCAGGTTGGGCTAGCACAAAGTTGAATAAAATAGAATTTACCAATTAAACATAAGAAACACTGACGAGGCAGTCTTTGTTGTTTTAATACCTAAGACATTAAACAAAATAGATCGTTCTTTTAAAAATTTAGGAATCAGGATCAAGATGCAAATTAATCAGCAAAATGGCTAGCAAATTCACTAGAAATGCACAAGCCTTTTATTTTATTTATGTAGTTGTTTCACCTGTAGACAATGCATTGATGCATGTTTAATAGGGTAGATTTTAGAGCATTAATATCTCATGACCCAAGTGGCTGTATTTTCTGTCACTATGTTCCACTGGTTGGATCAGTTAAAGGAGACATCACCTTTAATTGTTGTCATCCATCATTTGGCAGCAGGTACACATGAAAATCAACAGGCCTTTTGTTCCTTGCACAGTGAGCTCAGTATATAGAAAGTATAATCTAAAGGACTTAAGAAAGGCTTGGTCTATCATTTTGATTTTTGATAACATGCTGTTGCCGAATTTCATTAACTATTGATACAGCATGAACCAAGATGCTGTGGGCAACTTGCAAGCATGCACAGAACTCCTGTTTATGAAGTGGCAAAGTTTTCTCATAAATATTACTAAACATATGTTCCATGGCTGCATGTTCTCTCAGAAAGGACCTTATTCTGGTGTAACCCCTTTTTGCACTCTAGTATGAGAAACAAGGAGATACTAGGACATACTTTAATGGAAATGAGGCATTTTTATTCTGAACAGCTGTATCTGGTGCGACTGTGTCAGGGCTCTCCACTTATGAAGGAACTGGAGTGTTTTCCCCCATCCAGATGCGTGTGTTTGGGTTGAGGGAAAATCACTGGCTGACGACAGTGTGGGATTGAACACTAGCAGCCTCCCAGTGGGACAGGAGGACAAGGACGGGTCTCTTTCAGCAGGGCTCTGATTAGACCTATCGCCCTAGCTACCTCGCTCCACTCACACTGGTAATTGGAGCTGGCAGGAGGTGGGAATGTACCCCTCCCTTGCCCCCTCCTCTCCTCCTCCTCCTCCCCTTCTCTTTTTTTTCTTAGTTTTTTTTCTCTCTCTTTTCTCATCTAAAATTTATCCCACCTGCCCCTTGCTGTTATAGCACAATCACATCTCTCATACACAAAAGTTAATGAAAAAAACAAACCTTATTGCATTATAATGTTACTATATTGCTTTATGCCCCTTTTCACTTTACAAATTATGTTGCCAGTATTTCCCCATGTTTTGTGTTTAGTCAAGGCCCGCACTGCTATCTGAATTGGGTTGTACAGCCTCAAAACCATAGTCAACACCGTCTTCTGCTCTCTTTTTTCCTACTTTACTTTACTTGCTGTAACCACTGTAAACAAGTTTGTCTGCAAAGCTGCACATTTTGAAGTGTCACTGTGCGTGATAAACAGCTGCTGAGAGAACAATGGCCCTTATTTTCACATCACGGAAGAATATGTTCATGCATACCTAGTTTGCATCTGACGCCTATCTGACTGTGCCTCTGGCCTTACTCATTTGCAAATCCATTCCTATTACTTTCAGTTGTAATAGCTCTATCATGAAAGAGCCCATTAAACAGCACTCCTTTAAGACACATTGGATTCCTTTGTATCGGACCTCTACATCCTTATATTAAACTTGTAGCAGTAAAGCTATTTACATGGACCATATATTATTTGTTATTTTTTTAATTTCCATACATTGGGAATATATAGATATTAGTATTAATTTAGAATGAAATCAATACCAATTCCACATTGGTATTTTTGGTTGCAGCACTGTTTGTTTTAATAATGCAGTGCCTATATGATGCTATCAACATATTTTTACCTGACTTATATTTTCCTGCCCAGAATAAATAGAGAAGTGGAGCTTTTCTGATAAATTCCACTCCAGCACAAGAAGGCCTTTATATTAAAAATGCCCTCCATCTTGACAAACATCAACCTGCATCGCCTACACTATTCCATTGAATTCTCTTCAAATTTCCCCATCCCCTTTCTTTTCTCTTCAAATTAAAGAGGACTGAAAAAAGGCATGTCTTTGTCTTCCCAGGATGACAAGTTGGCAGAAATGGCTAGCTGCAGTAGTTTGGGAATAGTAGGAACAGACAGACAGGACTCAAGTGTGCATATACCGAGACATCTCAATTATTTGTTTTTTTTAATCAAAAGTCAAGCACAAAGGCATCATTAGAGAGCTGTTTGATATAGCAGGTCTGAAAGGCTTATCACGTCTTGCAAGAAAAAAGAGAGAATTTTTTACTTTTCATGTTAAGAATCCTGTTAACATTGTAACCAAAGATAAAATGATAACCATGAAACATAATGCATATATTTAGAAAAATTGCACAGTTCTTTATGGGGGATTTAAGAGTTGGCTCAAACTGATTGTAAAAAAGTTGTTTACTTCAATGTCAAAGGCTCAATCATCTTTAGTCAGTAGCCAGGGTCCTGAAAGCACAAGTGGGACATGTAATTGAAAAACTTAAATTCAAAAGCATTTTCGATCCTCAATTTTTGGTGTCATGGTGTTGTCAGGTGTTTTCTTGCTTTCATATTCTTGTTTTTACAGGTTAGGTAAGGGTTTGATCTTGGACTTGCGTGAAGTAGATTTACTTGTAATTGTACATACAGTATATGTATATATAGGGGTACATGCGACGGATGTGGGACCTAAGGATTCTTCGAAACCCTAGATCCAAGCTAATGAAGAAACAGCTCATAACTCAGTGTTCCGATATCCCCAATCGACAGTTACTGTCACAACTAGAGATCGATGAGGTACAACAACGATGCTACAGCAAGGGGGCGGGCAGGATGACAGGTCAGTGGGGGGATTTCATCACCCCCCCACACTCAGAGATTGTGTCCCAAGCCCCAATAAGAAGCCCGGAAGACATTAGCAAAAGGGCAGCTGACCTGAGAAGAAAGATAATGGCTAACATGGATACCTGGAACCCCCGGGAACAGTTACCAAGGCTTAATCGCAGAATAAACTCAGAAGGTCTGCGAGATGATTCGAATGCGGGACTATAAACGATCCCTACTGTGACCATCACTGAGACAAATAAGCTGATATATGCAAGATCAAGAGTAATCCTAGAGGTGCTTAGTTACAAGTTGAATGTGAGTCATAAGGGGGCAGTACCCTCCATGGAGAAGACGGTTGGAGGCTAAGATCAAGGCAACACGGAGAGAGGTTAGCCAGCTGTCAGAGCTGTAGAAAGGCAAGACCAGATAAGATACTGTGCAGGACCTCCAGGCTCCCAGGCCTCTGGTAGAGGACCCTAGCTTGAAAGGAGACACAAGACTGCCCACAGAGGGCAGTTTTAATTTTTTCAATTAAAACATTTTTGTTTATTAATGATCAATTTTTTACACTACCATTTTGGAAATACTGTAACATTGAAGCTGATCAGTGGTCTAACACTGACATAATGTATTACATCTATCCAGCCCATCCAGTCCTGCGTTCAACAGGTTCCCATGTTAGGACTGACATGCCATTTAAAGCTCCTCTGCACTTTCCACTCATACTTTGACAAAAATGTCTTTTAGTTGTAATATCCCAGTCTGCCTTCAAAATAATAAAGAAGTGTCTTTGCAACAGCTGTGCATTTAAAGTATTTACTACTATAATTTTCTAATATGACAAAGCAGCTGACTCATGTAAAAGTCCTTTGAGGTTTTTCCGCCTGTTTAACCAATCGTTTGCATTTTTCACAGCCCAAGGACATTTGCCAATAATATTAATCATAGATATTCTATAGGCAGCAGTATAAGAGATGGTAGAAAATATCACATGCTGATATTTTAGTGATATTTTAATGAAAGCTATACGTCTACAAATCACATTAGTATAAATAACTTGCAAATGTATACTGAAAACCTTGAGGTTGCTGCCAGCTTATTTGGAGAAAATAGAAAAATAAAACTTTTTGGACATTCAACTCAATTTGACCCTCTTTACAATCACTAGGTAAACTCGATAAATGTGATGGATAGAACCGTGTCATGCTTCATTGAATTGTGTGATTCCCTCCATGTAGTTAGTCACTCTATATGAGACCAACAGGGACACACTACTGTTTTCTGGCTGAGTGATGGATTGATTCAGGGACCTAACCATGTGTGATTTACAAATACTGGGAATCACCAGAGGGCTGGTTGTTAGGATTAAATGCGCAGTGTATTCTTTATATCCACAGCTTACATATGACTGAAGATCAGCTCGTTGCTGTGTGCAAAGATAGGAATGTTTAACATTCCAGTTTTGTCCAAAGTTTACTCCTGAAAATGAGAAAAAATTTTACTAAAAATCTATGAACATACAGTATGTGTGCAAATATGTTCTTGGCTACTTCAGTTTTTCTCTACAACAGGGTCTAACTTAGTTCTGCAAAATCCTTAAACAAAGCATACTGTCCCTGAAAACAACCATTCAGTCCCATAGCTGTGGGACAGTCTTTCAAGTGAGCTGTGGCCATTATGAAGACATTCTAAGTGAATTTAGATGAGCCTGGAGTTCAGCTCTTTATAGATTTACAGTTATTTTACAGGTTTTCCCACATTGCCACTTAAAAGGAGGATGGCAGAGGTATCTATCATTTCTAATGTTTAGCCGCCATTTTTTCTTTATCATCTCCTTTCTACTCTTCTCTTTGAAGGTTAGAGAGAGCAAACCAAAGAAGAAGACAGAAAGCTAATATTACCATTAGCCACAAAATGGCAAATTATTTCTAATTGCTGCAGTTGAATGTTTTGTAGAGGTACTCTGATTTCAGGTAGGATGTTGAAAAACAAATCCTATATCG
>KV751378.1:814372-833338 GCA_001698575.1 Mola mola | reverse complement strand
CCCGCCACAAAGATAAGAGGCCATGTAAAGATCTGTTACATGTGAATATGAGACAGGCCGGGCTACAGACCAAACACAAAGGTGAAAGAAAAAACAACTGCCCTGCTTAGGATCTGAACAAATAATGTAATTCGTCCGTCTATTAATGATACAGTTATTAAGATTGACAGTGCATCAGTACATCCCTAAGATTCCAACTAAAGTTACACTTTTTTTGCGCTGATTCAAGGCTATCATAATACAAGTCCTTATTGTAACTTTCTTGTGATAAGCCTTATATGGTTAGCCACGCCAGGGGGATATTTGATCTGAAAATTAAATGGATTTTAATTTTTAAATGATAAGAAATTATTATTTAATACATTTATTCATTTATTTTAAAGAAATTAATTTTGTTATTGTCTTGCACCCAAAAACCAGCCTGAACCAGCCAATTTTCTGTTTAATCTGAGTATGAAAATGTGGCAGGGAAACTCCTTCCTGATGGTGTTTGGACTCTATGCCCAGGCTGACCCTGAGATGGCTTGTGCATGTATATTGTTTATGCTTTGATAATCTCTATGTCTCTATATAATAATATGATGTCAGTACATATTTGAAGGAACAAAAATCTCTCACCTTAGATTTTTAAATTCTGCTTGAAGGATTAGACTTTATGTGTTGTCATGGATACACTGTTACATCCATTATGATGAGTTGGATTATTCAAATACGTTTGTTTAGCTTGCTAAGCCTAAGGCAGCTCATTTATGCATGAGTGGCCAGAGGCAGATTGCAACTATCCTTCCTCTGTCTAAACCTAAGACTCCCCGTGCTTGGTAATAAGCCTGCTATGATAATCAATCAGAGACTTTTTTTTTTTTTTTTCCTACTAAATTTGAAATCTAAATACAATCTGCTCTGCCATTCCCCAGTAGAGTACTGTGCTCAGTAACCTTTGTGTTTTCTGACTCGTGTTCGGCCTGTAGCACCTGAAACGTATTTGCTCTCTTTCATACTTTTCTCTGTCCTTGCCAGCTCAACAGCTCTGATCCATTCAATGATTCTCACAAAAATCGAGATTGTATTCTATCAGAATCTTTTTACAAACACTTAATTTGCTCTTCTTGCGTTGTTAGATTTCATTGTGTTTTTCAGTTTTTGCTCTGTCTCTTGGCATATACAAAATTTTTTTTTTAATTTTCAGAGGACCAGATCCCCCACGGCTTCCCCACCATTGATATGGGCCCCCAGCTGAAGGTGGTTGAAAAGACTAGGACTGCCACCATGCTGTGTGCTGCCAGTGGAAACCCAGACCCAGAGATCTCCTGGTTCAAGGACATGCTCCCAGTGGACATCAGCAGCAGCAACGGGCGCATTAAACAGCTGCGTTCAGGTACAGTTTGATTTGGTTTGATTACTTTCCAGCTGCAATTTAATTTAACCAGTTTTAATTATTTAGATGTCACTCTAAAAGGTAAATATGACAAAGGGAAACCAAGGGCATGTGTCATGTCAGACATGAGGACGATATGAAAACACAAAAGGCCTTTGTTGTATGAATTCCCGGATTCCCTTTTATTACAAAGTATATTAAAGTTTTAATTCAAAGTTTGTCATTTTGATAAGTTTGTTGAATTCTTACAGTATTTGATTGCTTAGAACTGAGGAGGGTATAAAGTAACAGAAGTTGTCCCCAGTTGTGCAATATCAGGCATTGATGGATCAGCTCGTAAATGTCCAAAGTGCAGAAAGAAAATTTTGCACACTATTAAATAATCCTTAATTTCCTTTTAAACATTCATCTGGGTGACAATGAGGCCTGTCGATACATTAGCTAGGAATCAACCATGCTAAAAAAAAACAAAGGGCTCTTTGTTCACAGTAACAGTCCACTTGAAAAATAAACAGGGCTTGCCTGACCAGGATTAGACAGAAACAGTGCAGGGTGGAAAGATTAGTGGCTTTTGTCCAGGTTCAGTGTTGTCACTCCTTCCTAAATGTGCCGCAGTTAGAGAGTGTAAGGTCAGGCTGCATGTCTGAAGCCCCAAAGATTAAAGATGAGAGCTACTCCAGAAAAAGCCTGGCACTAGAGCTGCCCAGTGAAAGCCAAATGCAGGTCATTGGAGCGTGTTCACTTGGACTGTCCATGTTCTTGCAATATTAAATATGTGGCTCTACTACAACCACAAACCGAATTAGACACAGATTTCTCACAAATTAGATACTAACACAGCTATGTAACTGCCTGATAATGTTTTTATAACAAGGATACAACTGTGCCTACAACTGATTTTTTTCTTGCTCGTAGTAACAAAACTTTTAATTAGTTTTCATTCCTGCGTATAGTTCGAGTGCCTGAAAATGTACTGATATGTAATGCCCTCAGACTAACAGTTCTTTTTATCCACTACCCCTCACTTGACATCTGCTGCCACATCAGGATTTACATTACTGCATGTGACCTGAAATGAGGCCAATTTTGCAATGGCAGAGAAAGCACATTAATTTGCTGCCACCGTGTAGCAAAAAAGGCAGACCCAGTTCCACTCGCGCACACGCCCGATTTTGATTGAGCACACAGACACATGTGGTCTGTCTTTATAAATCACCTATTGCATTCACTCTACACAGATACTAACTTCTTTCCACTTTACACCTCTGACCTAAGTATTTTTTTCTTGTGCATCACTATTTGCTGTGACTTTGGTTTCTTTTTCTCATCTTACTAACTGCTTTCTGTGCAAATGCAGTCTGTACAAAAGGTGGAGGCCATCTTAAATCTGAAGGGTTAATAGATCTACTTAAATTATACACTATTTTAAATGTTACCGTGAAACAGATGAGGCTGTAGCCGTTGTCTGCAAATGTGAAAGTAACAGTATTATAATCTTAATTTTTGGCTCACAAAAGGGCCTCTTTTCAGAGGCTGTGTTGGTTTTGCTCATTTACAGACAACAAATACAAGCCAAAATGTTTTGTTTCCTCATTTTTTAAGTGGCTTCTACTCTTATCCTTTTTTTTTATTTTTATCTATGGTCTGTCAAAAGCCATGTTTTTCTCTCCCACTGTTGTAAGTGGATTACTAACTAATATTTCAACCCTGTTTGCATTGAAATTACTCCCACCTAGGTGGTACACCGATTAGAGGTAAGGATGAAAAAGTGTGTTGGAAAATTCCACGTCCACACCATTCCCTCACATCCATGTCAGACCCCTGCATTCCCCCACCAAACACCACATCACCAGATTCATCTACGCTGTTAGCATCCACTTTCCTCTTCGTCTCTTCCCACCATGTCCTGTTTGCTGTCTGCTCCTTAACAAACAAATGATCGCCAACCCTGATGTCAGGAGAGTGGAAATGCAAACACAAGGCCAAAGTTTTCTCTTGTAAATGAGCTTTTTTTTAAGGCTCATCCTAGTCTTTTTGAAGTGAGCCACTTTCGCAGACAAACACACACATTCACACATAAAACACATCTTCGGCTTCAGCCTCCTGTCTGGTTTTTCAGGAAAAGAAAAGGGGCGAGCACTTGCGTTTTAAACTAAAAGCCACCATCGCCCCAAGAGGATCTACCTTCCTCCCCTATGGAACCTCACTGTAAACTGAAAGGGCTGCATTTGCAATCTGCCTATGCGGCATTGCCTTCCAGCATGGTAACACGATGCCAGGTTGAGATCATAAAGGTGGAATCTTCGACTCCTTTATATGATAATGTTCTGCTTACCCCTTGAGTAAGAGCATGATTTTGGTTCAAAATTGGTCAAATCAATATTGTAAATCTGGGACAAAATGAATGTTTTGGAAGTCAGCTGTTTGTCTTACTGTCTTTGTGTCCACCAGCTTTAAACAGCCCATATTCAATCAGATGTTTTACTGCTGTATGGCAGCCTCTTTGCCCCTTATGTAATTTCTACAGTGGGAAGCAGTGAGACACCCATGTAGAAGAGTCACCAATGTTTGACTAGTTGGAAGTAATGAAGGGTTTTGGAGCTGAAACTCTTGACAACTGCCATAGCAGTAACCTTCTACATTCTTGTAGTACTCAGAGTGTTTTCTCCCATGGGAGACTGGGCAGATTGACAGATTAGTGACAATTGCATCAGTATGCAGGTGCGTGTCAGTGCTGAATCAGACAGCGATGAGCTCAGCGTGCAGAGCAAACACCTTGGAGAAATGTGTTGTCACGAGATCTGAGGTGGTGTTACCACAAGTAACTGCCCCACCCCGTTTCACTTTTCTTTTTTGGTCTCATCTCGATTAGAGTTTCCTTTTATTTGGTGGTGAACCTGTTTGTTACATTCATCTCATGCTGCATGACATGGAGAAATAAGTATCCTGACGCGAGTATTTTTGTCATTTTTTCAAACCGCATGGTGGCTGGCTGCCTTTCATGCTTGAACCATGCTGTTTTGGAGACGTAACAAATGTTATCACTTGCTTGTGACACACACACATACGTGTTAAGAGATGTAGTTTTGTTGAAATAAGCATTTTTTTTTTTTTTTTAATTCGCAGGATGCAGGTAAGGTTGCCGTTTAAAGGTCTTTTTTTTTTTTTCCTCATGTCAAAATACAACTCGTCTCATCTGTCAACCATTTACAAGTCAGCAGCAATGATTATATGATGCTTGCGGATATGGAGTTTAAAAATAACAACACTAGGACAGATCTCCTGGGTTTTTATGCTTTGTTTGAAACAACATGTTACCCTTCTGTTTGATGGCTACAGCTACTTGGGATTGTGAATACTAATCTCAGCCATCTGCAGAGGAGCGTCACCCTTGAGGGCTTCAGTGCGACATGGTCACATTGTTGGTTATAAAAGAAACAGTTAAAAACCCCATGGCTAAATTAACACTCAACAATGTTTAAAGAAAAGATACCAAACTTACATTTTCTTTGCGGTAAAACTGGGGCCATCATGGCAGTAACGACTTTAATGAGAAGTTCAGTCGTCATTTATTTTTTTTTACATTTTACTGTTTCATTTTATTTAGACATGACTGTGTTTTGAAAGCAAAGTTTACTCCTGTGGCCCACAAATACCAATAATGGCCTTTGGTTAAATTGCATCAAATGCAGACTTATTGATTTTAAGCTATTAATATCTTTAGATATTGTATCCATTATAATGCTTTTGTTGTGGTTATTCTACAGGAAAGCTTAGCTTTGTCTGAACGTGTGGCCAGAATAGACAACCCACCGTGACATGAACAGTTTATCAATTACTTCTGTAAGCAGAGAGCCTAATCGCATTCTAATGGTTGTGACATGTTATTCAAATGGATAAATGACACTCAGTCATGGTCCCCTTTTTTCTCTTCAATACAACTACTAATCAAATATTCTGTTAGCAGTTTCATTAAACTTGCCAAATCATCTAAATACTCTTGCTGTAAGCATTTCCTTAACAAAATTGAGCACATGTCTGTGACACTTAATTACACATGAACTGGGTTAAACTAAAAAAATCCGAGCTCTCTTGCGAGTTACTGTACAGATATCTGCTGTGGTTTCATGCCAAGTTACATCTCATATTCCACAACTGTCAAAACAGCTAAATTTGTTTAATCCTCCACACAGGAGCTCTGCAAATTGAGAACAGTGAGGAGTCTGACCAAGGGAAATACGAATGTGTTGCCATGAACAGTGCTGGGACCCGTTATTCCTCCCCTGCAAATCTCTACGTCCGAGGTAATATTCTATCTAATCACTATTTCTGTTGTGTCCAACATATAACTAACACTTGGTTTGTTTTATTTCATTTCACATTCACATTTATGTCATTCATTCACCTGTGACTATGAATCTTTAAAATCTTTATCTCCCTTTGAGACTCTTTAACCTCAATGGTTCATCCACACAGGTGATTTTATGTCATATCAGATGGGTAGAGCTCTCCTTTGAGGTGTGTATGAAATGTACAGGCAGTGTTTGATTAGCATCTTCATTCATTTGTTAACTTTTTTTTGTAGTTTTTAAGGCTATATATACAATAAATAAACATTCCTTTGCACGATGAATAACAAAGATATGTTTGTGGTTAACTCCTTAAATTGGACAACAAACCAGCATAGTGATAGTCATTTGCCTGTATTTGTGTATATACTGTACCTTCTCATTATCCATGAGATGTGAAAACATCCGTGGAAAACACTTGCAGGGTCTTTTTAGTGGACTTTGATGACCACGTTTATCCCGATATATCTCTCTTATTTTCTCCCATTCACCAAATTCCCTCAACCTTATTGTGGCCGTTCCACCACTCCCATACAGCCTCAACCTACTACGAAGTTGTGTACTCGACCAGGTGCGGCCTCTGTAAAAACATTGAGCCTGTTTCCTCTGCTGGTATTGAGAACCATGGCCAAGCCTCTGTTCTTTCTTATTTTGACTATATCAAAAGACTCCATTACCCACCCCAAACACACACACACACATAATCCAGTGCTCCCACATGCATGAAGGTTCTGGAGTTTCAGGGTTTGTTTTTGTTGTGCTGTCTTCCTGAACAGACTAATGCAGGGCAAGGGCAGCTGTGCACCCATCCTGGAACAAGCTGCTATAGGGGAGGGAGTAGTTTAGGTCAACCCCTGCGGATAACACTACCATGTCTGATGTACATGAAACAGAAAAACTGCTCCAGTTGTTAGTGTGGGTGTAGAAGAGCGCGACTGTAGGAGAGAAGCATCGGGGTAAGACAGAGACACACTGAGCTATCGCTTCATAAATTTGTTTAAAGCAGACACAGTAGTGTATCTCTCATGCTCTTTTACAGGTGAGTGATTTCATTTTGGATTTTTTTTCCATCATGATAAAATACATAAATTCGAGTCCAGTGTTTCAATTCGACCTTGAAAGAAAATTCCAAACCACTGTTTTAAAAAAATGTGAAATTGAATTAGAAAATCTCACTAAAATGTGCAATGCTAATGTTTTTTCTTTAAAAAAACAACAGGACCGCCTGTAAGATCAGAGGAACTGGAGGTAAACATCATCTCAAAGGGCCACAGTGGCATCAAATTTACACATTAAACACTGTGGGCTCCAGAAGCTTTAGATCTTAAATCTTGACAGGGGGGAGGTTGGCAGACAAACAGTGAGGGCGAGGAAGGGATGTAAGTCTCATCTATTAATCAGGGCATGTCTGTCACAGGTGTAAGCGGAGCCTTTTCTTCCCCCTTCAGAGGTAATTACAGTGGTTGTGTGGCTTGGCGCCAGCGGGGCCCTCAGGCCCAACTAGTCGGTAACACCACCCAGGTAGCTGTCAACCCATTTGCTGTAACACCAACTTTTCCGCCAGCCTCACCACACCAGTGGAGAGATAGAAATCAAACCAACCGCGACCTTTTAACTGCCTGTGTGTCTGGGATGGAGGACAAAAGGTCTCCAGCCATGTTTTCACTTTGTCTTCTTTACCGTTGCGAGAATAAGGAGACGAGACCTGGGGCTGGGCTATTAGCGGGCTGCTTCATTGGTTTTAAAACAGGAGGGACTCAAGACAAGTGGCCTTTGACATGCATGTCTCTTCCTTTCCTGTTGTTACAGGTTTTGTATTCTAACACACCAGAGGGGGGTTTATGGTCTTACAATGCCTTCTCTCAAACAGGCAAACACATCAAGCTTTGAAAGGAAACAAGTATTTTGGCAAATGTTTAACTCTAAGGTGTTGATGTGTAAGAGCAAGTTTAAAAAAAATGTTGATTCCAAACAAAGCGCGAAATGAAAATGACGATTGGGCAAAAAATACAAACAAAAATTTATAAATGTTAAAATTCTTGTAGCAATGATTACACTTGTATTTAAACTATTGCACTTCAGTGCTGAGATTAATTTTATTTCAGTATTACTTTTCTTTAAATTAAGTAAATTGTACCAAATTAAGAATTTAAATTCATTCTCTCTGGGCAATACATTGCTTGAAATGTATTTACTTGCAGATGGCACTTGAAAAAAATTTTCTTGGGAGAAATAAATGTTATTCTCTATTACTGCCCTTCGAGCACTGGCCAACATGTGAGAATGACAAACAACTGTGTCAGACATGCATTAAATGTGTGATTTGCTTCTTTTACAATTGTGTTTGTGTAATTTTTTTCTCCACTCCCCATTGCTACCTGATCCACTTCCTGTCTGCAGGTACGCAAACATGCTGGCAGCACCTCTGTCACCACCCTCGTCTTGACATTTTAGAGCCACCAGAGAATGATGTCCTCATATTTTTTCATGAGAGGGGGAGACTGAGAGTGTGGCTGGGAGCAGGGTTGTTTTTCCCCTCCTGCCTGTCATGTCCACATCCATTAAAAGCATGTGTATGTTTGTAGGTGTGCAGGTGTGGGCGCGCCGCTCCTGCTGTGAGTTGCGTTTGGTGACCCTCCTCTAAAGGAGGATTCCACCAACGCAGACAGATTCACAGGCGTGCAGTGATTGTGCATGAGTGCTCATTTGTCAAGTGCTTACACCACAATGGAGGACAGATGTCAGCTTCTGTCTGCTGCCTTCTTCATATATCCATGTGACATGTCAATATGTCATTGAGGATAAAGTGCTGCAGCCAGGCTTTCCTTTAACTAAAATGTCTTCATGCTGTTTTGTTTGTGTGTGTATGTCTGGGAGGGAAAATTTCATTTAGATCAATTTATTTCAATTTTAGGTCAAAGAAAAAAATCGGGCACATGTAATGCCATTCAAGTCTTAATTACTAAAGATGGAGAGGGAAAATTGTATTACTACATCAGAAGGAGTTTCCCTCCCTGGTTTGGTATATATGCATTACTCTGCCTTTCTGTGACTAATCTGCATTGTGTCTCTGGAAACACTGTTCTCTTTCACTGTGTTGTTTTCCTCTCCACTTTGTATCATTCCATTGCTCACATCCATCAAATCACCTCATCCTCAAACAGAGCCACGCGAAGGTTTGTCAGTTTCACTTTTAATCCCCTCCTTTCAGTTTAATACCGATTTTAAGTAAGGTCAACCATCCTTTTCAGCACCTCTGTAGAAGACACCAATATTTCTTCCTTGAAAATTAAAAGATCAATAATAACTCTCCCTAAACCATTATAGTGTAAATGTGGCCATTTGTTTACCTGTTTGCATGAACCCTTGTACAGTTTTTGCATGCCTTCCAGCACCACTCCCCTTAACTGTGTCTCAGCAGTTTGCTTAAGTCAATATTAAACCTCGTGTTGTGTAGTCGTAGTTTCCTCCCAACCGCACCCATAATGTCTGTGTCAACGGCATCCACCAAAAACTATAGCTCTGTTCAACTTTAGACTTTCCATCCGAAATGTGTAGGCCAATCAGGTTTGTGATGGATTACTCCTGCATTCAGGTGGAAAACGGATTTGTCAGGTATTTGGACAAGTACACCCCGGCTCTCCCACTGCGGGACATGGGTATCAAGCCTGAAAAAGCCATTCTCGGGGGATTATGTCTGTTTTACAGCAATGGGCTTCCGCTACCCAGTGAGTGGAGGATGTGAAAGGCTCGTGTTTGCCTAATAGGACAGACCTTACCCTACAGCTTCATCTGTTGTTGTAGCATGAGACTCTACAGGGAAAGTTTATTATATTGTTTTGCAAGACTTTAAAAGCATACTTATGAAAAAATAAATCCTGTTGGCTTAATTGCACAGTGTAAGAGGTAATCATTAATAAATTAAATAAATGTTAGCAAGTGGAGAGAAGATTTGATCCTTGAGATGCACAGTTAAAGATTGCTGCATGTTTAGAGTTATTGAATGATGATGTTATTCAAGAGAAAAATAATGTTTTGGAAATCGTCTTTATACTTGGACCTTCTGAAAAATTGCTGTGCAAAGTGCTGACCTATTCGAATATTTAAGAACTGAGTTGGCAGTGTGCTGACAGAGGGATGATCAGCCATCATGGTAGCCCAGCGGCAATGCCAGGAAGCCTCAGAGCCCCCTGACTCTGTGCCAGTTCGCTCAGATATTGATTGACTGAACAGGTTCTGCTATCCTTGGGCACTTTGTCAAGGCAGTTAAATTTATAGGTATCCAGCAAGCAGGCAGGCAGAGTAGATACAGGGCTTACTTTGTGGTTGTGATAGAGTCCCGGAGCCCGTGTCTCCAAACCGCTCTCAACAGGAGAGAGGCTTCAGGGGAATTGATAACAATTACCTGCCCTCTAGTCATTTTGTTCCACAGAACCTCTCCAAACTTAACCGCACGGCATGAATTATTCACAACATTAAGTGTTCAATATACACCGGCCCCAATGACTGACTGTGTAGTCTTCAGAATCATGAAAGAATAACTTTGAGCTTAATGTTTTCACATCAGGGCCACTTCTTTCAGGTTTCTCTTTCTCATAAGCATACATTGTAAAATATACTTGCACATGAAGAATATTGCCAGTTGTGCGAGAAGACACAGGTGGCCATTGGAAGACTATGGTGTTTTGGGTTTTTTTATGCTCGTAGTCTGTAATGTATTAGTCATAATGGAAATAAGATCTTCGGTCATTTATATTAAAAAAAATGGACTAAGTTCCTCGTTTATCTTCTCTCAGCTCAGCCAGGCTTGTGATCCCATTCCATATCTTTCCTCCGTACATGTTTTGCTTGAGAATGTCCTCTCTGTCCTGTTCTCAGGCTCGTAACGCTACTCAGCTTGTCCAGTCTTTGCATTAAAAATCACTCATTTTCCTGAGAACCCCAGAAAGTGGACATCATGGCTTTCTGTGTCACTTTTTTCCTGCATGAAACCATCCTTATGTATCAAACACCTAATTTAAATTATACCCTCTTCAAGCATTCATTGAGTCAATTTGTACATTAAGCCTTGCATTGTAAATAACAGTGAGCCTCCATCATTACTCTGTCTTGCTGACTTCTTTAATATATTTTTTTTTCCTCTCACTGTCTGAAAAGGTTAGCTCTCTTTAAAAGTATGACATAGATTTTATATACCTGGGACATTGTGTGAAACAAACAGAAAAGCCTAAATCCTGCACGATTCAGTGTGATTTGATGCCCAGGCGAGGCTAGTAGTTTTTGTATTGAATGAAAAAAATAGCAGCAGGTCTGTATACAACACCTCAATTACTTTGGGTAAATTCAGATGAGTGTGAACCAGGTCCCTCTTATTATTACAGTGCAGTCCAGGGAACCAGTCTCCTTTTTTGACAGGAATCACAAAAGAGATTTTGTGGGGTTTTTTTCCCCATTTCACCACATAATGAGGGGCATAACAGGCATGGCTATTTAGTAGCAACATTCTGGTTCAAATTGGATCGGGGAGGAGAGGGGTGAAGGGTGGGGAAAGGAAGGTGGAGGGAGACTCACATTTAAAAATCAATTTTCATGGAAACCGGTGCAACAGAGCTATTACAATCAGGGTTTTTAATTTATTTATTTTTTTTTTTTAGATTGACACAGACAGTTTGAATGCATTAAGGGAAAGAAGCTGTATACATTGTGCAGGAATAGTTTCATGCTATAGTTTTTTGAATGCATATAACCAGTAATAGTGGGGAGCTAAATGTTTGGCTTGGTTATACTTTCTTCATAGTCAAGGTTGAACTTCTGCTTCACACATTCAGCACATATTATGGTAATGTACCTTGCTCTCTCAGATTTTTTTAGCATGTCAAGTGGATAAGCTTGTTGTGGTTGCCAAATGTTACCAGAAAAGATCTAAAAGAGTGTAAATATGGCAGTCATTTCTTGTATATCTTTATTTAGAGAGAAAACAAGTCATATGTAAATGCTGGCTGCCTATTTATTCTGGGACAGCCTTTCAGTATTGCATGGAGCCTCTGCATCGGCGTTTGCCTTGTCCCTGGCGACATCAGTGGGCCCTTCTTGTCTCCATGGGAACCCCTTTTTAATGTCAACCTATCTGCATATCAGAACCGCACAAAGAGGGGTGAAAGAGAGAGAAAGTGAGGGGCTAAGCAGAAGGACAGAGTGAGGGGGAGGAGAAATCAACAATGCCATCTCCACAGGGTCCCTCAATGATGCAACTCTCACTGCCATTTGACACTTTGACAAAAGAGGGCCAGACATAGTCTCCAGCAAAACTAGACTATTTTTTCATTATATTCCCTTTTGTAGGTAAGAGGATAAAACACCCCCTCTAAGTTTTCTTGTGAATTTTCAGAGCCATTTTGTGAAAGTTCTATTATTCTCATTATGCTGGCCTGCACATTTGGACAAAAGCGATCAGCCATCCCTTCTTTTAACTTTCCTGAGTTAACTTCTAGACTCGTGATGTTGTGCGCACTAGTACCATCATGAAATCGCAGAACAACAAAATCAGCTTACACATCCTATCTATTCACTATTTTTGCCTGCTCCTTTTTTTTTTTTTTTTATCCCTGTAGTGCGAAGAGTTCCACCGAGATTCTCCATTCCGCCCACCAACCAGGAGGTGATGCCAGGCGGAAGTGTTAACCTGACATGTGTGGCAGTGGGCTCACCAATGCCCTACGTGAAGTGGACAATGGACGCAGTGGAGCTGACCAAGGAGGAAGAAATGCCACTGGGGCGCAACGTCCTGGAAGTCACCAACATACGCAAGTCGGCCAACTACACTTGCGTGGCCATCTCATCTCTGGGCATGATTGAAGCCACCGCTCAGGTCACAGTCAAAGGTATGCACTACTGTTTAAAACTGTTCAGACTTGTGCTAATTATCTCTGAGCAAGGCAGTTGCTGTAATGATCCGAGCCTCACTTCTGATATAAGTCGCCCACAGATTTATGTTATTTCTGCTAATGGCTTGTTATGAAACAGAATGAGCCACTTTCAAATGACCTCTGAAAACTTCTCACGCATAATCGCCTGAGGTCTTTGTTGAACCTGAGAGGTAAAAAAAATTAAGTGCTGCTGGATGTTTTTAGCCTCTTTATCAATGATCGTTGATGTCTCGGTTTTTGTATCTTTTATTTCACATTTTCACTAAGTCCTTGTTTTTCTTTGAACATCGTGTGAATATGGCTCTACCCCTTTGTGTGTACATGACTATGTGATTGTGTTGTCGACCCATTGCAACTGCTGTTACCAGTTGTCATCTGTATTGATCCTACTCTCCACAAAGCTAATCAATACGCAGAATGTCACAGTAATTTACAAGGGCCACGGCTATGCGGACCACCTTTTCCACAGAATTCATAATGAAGACATTTTGTTTTGTTTGTATTTGTTGTACTCTCACCACAGGAGCCACTCTGGCAAATTTCTTCTACTGTCAGTAATGTCCAGACCGGTTATAGATCAGAAAATTGGGATTTCAGTCCAGCTCCTCTATTCATTTGGGGATATTGGCTGCTGACAGTACTATAAGGATCATCATAAGCTAATTATGAAACAGTCATCTCAGTGCTATGACTTACAGAATGGAGACATGAGCAGTTATATCTTTGCTCCACAAGAGCTGATTTTAGCTGTATTGTGCCTACATTAAGAATGTATTAAATATATCAGACATCCATTTTTTTCTCAATTGACCCACAAGTTCAAAAAGTCTATTTGTGATGCGAAAGTTAATACACTGCTTCTCCCTCTTCAGCCTTGCCAAAGCCCCCCACCTCCTTAATTGTGACTGAGACTACAGCCACCAGTGTGACTCTGACCTGGGACTCTGGGAATCCAGAACCTGTCTCTTATTACATGATCCAGTACCGAGCCAAGTCCTCAGACAATGGCTTCCAGGAAGTGGAAGGTGTGGCAACGACCCGTTACAGCATTGGCGGACTTAGCCCCTACTCTGAGTATGAATTTCGTGTCATGGCTGTCAACAACATTGGCCGTGGGCCTCCCAGTGACCCCGTGGAAACACGCACTGGTGAACAGGCCCCCTCCTCACCACCTCTGCATGTCCAAGCAAGAATGTTAAGTGCTAGCACGATGTTAGTTCAGTGGGAACCTCCCGAGGAACCCAACGGGCAAATCAGGGGTTACAGAGTCTACTATAGCTCGGACCTGACAGCTCCGCTCAGCGCCTGGCAGAAGCACAACACAGATGACAGTAGCCTGACAACCATCTCAGGCCTAATTCCTGATATCACCTACAGCCTCAGGGTGCTGGGCTTCACCTCTGTAGGTGACGGGCCACCTTCTGACATCCTACAAGTCAAAACCCAGCAGGGAGGTGAGCAGTCAACCAATGCTTGTAGCTCTGTCTTAATTAACTAGTGTATGTTCATATCCACTACAGCCAAACCCATATGAAATGTTCTGAGCCGATACTGATATTATCGATTAGAAAAGTTACAAAATCCAATATTGGCAGATACACACAATTTTTTTTTTTACAATGATCCCTCATATGAGGTTATCAAATTTTTGTAACAGATATGCAGATATGCAACAGAGGCAGAAAATTTTACAGATTAAAAAGAACTTGTGACCTGCACTGGAAATTTGATATAAATCAATCCATCTGTTTCTGCAATATGTTCTTTAAAGCCTTTTTTTTTATATTGGCCAATATTGATAACATCAAGCTGATACTGATATATCTGCGAAAGGCCGATATCGGCCGACAAAATCAAACTGCTATATCAGCAAAACAGACATATTGTCTAGGCTATAGTGTCTGCGTTCATTCAACATTACCACAAATCTGTAATCAAATCAAAAAATCAAGACAATGTATACATGTCTGTTTTTGTATAACAAGACTTGAACCCTACTTATCGAGCACTTTAAAGTATTTCACTTTTCCATCTCAAAGTAAAAGATTTTACATGCTACCAACACTTGATCACTAGTTCTGAGTAACTACAAATGCATCCACAATGATTACTAGTTTGATCATCATAAGAAAAAAAATATGTTGTCCTCTTCATGTGCAGTACATCAGCAAATCCAAAAACTGATCCCGGGTTTTTTTTTCTACATTTACAATTTTTTGCCAGCCGCAATGAGGTTTAGGCCACCTCTGCATGACATACACAGGAAAATCATCAGCACCAAAATGATGAATGTTTAATGAGAATGAAGATGGCTGTTTATACTCTCCAAATTTGTTTAATAAAAATTTATCAAGCAACTATTGAACAAGCAGACAAAATTCAGCCGCTGTACGTGGACCGATACAGAGTCTTAGAACATTCTTGCTGGACTGAAGTCAAAAGAAATGTAGTGTATTTGCCCGAGGATGATTTCTCCCTTTTTGCAAGCCAGTCTCATTTCTTTTAGGAACAGTGAATTTGTCTTTGCCAAGATCACTTATTTTAAACGCAGTGTGCTATATAACACTATATGGTGCTTGAAATAAGCAAATTCCTGGATATGTTGCATGATTTTTAGATGATTGCTAAAATAAAATTATAATCATGGTCAGTGTATGTATTGTGTATACCTACGGCATCTTCAATAAAAATGCTGTCTATGTATTGTGTATGTATTTATTTTTGCCCAAGTTTTGGGGTGGTGGTGGTCCTGAAGCTGTGGAGAACATACAGCGTTAGTTAACATGCTCTTTCTGTTGCTTTTATTCTTCAACCTCTGTCCTCACACCAATCAGTCCCTGCCCAGCCATCCAGCTTTGAGGCTGAGGCTGAGCTGGATAGCCGCATCATGCTAACGTGGCTTTGGCCTGTTCAGGACCCCATCACTCAGTATGAGCTTCAGTACTGGGAGGCCGGCTCAGACAACAAGGTTAGAATCTTAACATGATGTTTTAAATATTTCATGACATGTTTTTTTATTTCTCCTGCAAACCATCTTTCCTTAGCAACCAATTTCATACTATATACTAAATATGTGCATATGTGTGCCCTTCCTTTATGTATTTCTCATATTCTGCTGTCTGGAATTGAGCCACAATCTGTTCTTTGTATGCATGTAGGAAGGAGGGATAGCAGTCTTGGCTCTAGGATTTCAGCTAAAATTAATCCCTCCATTTCATAACGAAACAACAAATGCCATATATCAACACATGAAAAGGACTTTAATTTTAATTCATTGCATATTGCTGTCTACCCTTCCAGAGGCATTTGACCTTTGACCCAGCGGGTTCCTATGCTGTGACAGGGCTAAAGCCTGACACCTTGTACCGTTTCTCGCTGGCAGCCCGTTCTGAGATGGGTTTAGGTGTCTACACCCAACCCATCGAGGCTCGCACCGCCCAGTCCAGTAAGTCCATCACTTTTCTCGCTCACTTTGCCTCTCTCGTGTGTCTTCTTTTCTCCTTGCTGTCCACTAACCAGCGGTTTTACAAAGTAACAGTCGCCCACAGCCGGCTCAAGCAGGTTTAAGTTCAGGCAGGATAGTGTTGTGTTTCACTGAGCTCAAATCAGACAGCTCTGGCCACTTGAATGTCAAGTCAATTTCAGCACAACATGCAATGCTGACAATGCAGGCATTCCGGTCAGCTTTCAACTTCTACCGCCTCGCTCTGTCACCAACTCGAACCCTCCTGTCCGTCAATCTGAGGGCAGGCCCTGTGTTCAGTGTCAAAGGTATGTGTCTTTGTGTGTCTTTTCCCTACTTTTATGACCTGTCCTGTTATTTTGCTCCATATCATTATTCTCTTTTACAGTGCTAGCACTCAAAATGTCACTCTGCCTGCTGACAACTTTGTTGTTTTGTTTTTTTTTTGCTTTGCCTTTCAAACATTCTATACAGAACTATTTTTTATTAAAAAACTACATTTAAATGCATATTTGTGCCTTTCAAATTGAATTCGCTAGAGACAAGAAATATCACTATGAAATAGATTAAACAGAAATAGAACAGAACAGAACAGAAATCCTTAGATTTTTTTTTATTTATTAGTAAATCCTAAATAGACAGCTGTTCAAATAATAATACCAAAACATGTCAGCCAAGAGAGTAACAGGACCAATGTGCCTGCAACACATGAATAAAATAAAACAGACTGAATAGAAAGAATTGATCTATTTTTCAAAGTCTTTCTGTATTTGGACTGACTGACACTGACAGCTGAAATGAGTCTTGTGCTTCCAGTCAGCAGGAGATATTGAGACACAGAATTTGGATTTCATGCAGCAGAAGGATGGGGTGCATGAAATCAGTAGCCGCCTTGGGATGGTTCAGAGGCAAAGAGGCACTGGGGAAGTGTGACATTTCTAGTGCTGCATTTAAATGTCAAGTTTCTTTTTTTGATTTTTATTTTTTAAGATTCAGAGCAATGAATATAAGCTGAGCCTTATTTATATTGTGCTTTTTATCACTTGTCAAACTCTAAAACTCTACACCTCAGTGGAAAATTTACTTGTCTTTAAAAGTTGTATGCCACTTGATGATTGCTAAATATTAAAGACGTTTTTCATTTTTTTTTATATATTTATTTATATACGTATATAATTCTATGTTGAGACTGTTAATGTTTTATTTACACAGATAGACAAATAATAGCTCTCCTTTATCTTCTTCTTATCTTTGAGCCCACTCAAGCCCACTTGCAGGGTTCATTTCTGCCTTCGAGGAAAAATAATGTATTTCCTGTTATGGTGTTCTCCCCTTATCCAATTAAACTTTGATTCAGCAGATTTTTCAACAGCACAATTTATTCTATAAGTGATCTATTGTTTTGGCCAGTCGATCTTTTTGTAATATACAGGTTATTTGCAGTTTTCTGTCCCCTCTTACGTGAACCATGGACCAAGCAATGAGGCATCCCTTCTTTTAAGCCTTAGTGTTTTTTAAAAAGGTGGCATTCTGGCATTTATTGGGGTTTACTGGATTTATAGCTTACATGGCTTACTGTTCATTGCTCTGCTTATCTTGAATTCACTTGTTTTCTTATTTCACTTTGTTCTCTGTCTGAAGATGCCTTTTTGTGGAGTTGAATAAGTATGTGATTAAGTTAGAGGCATGTAGTGTATGATTGCTGTTGTCTTTTTTTCAGTGCTACTGTTCCTTATTTTTACATAGTTTATTGGTTGTCTGTTTCACTCTGGACTTGAGAGTTTTCAATACATGTCGCAGCTATTTAAAATAACTGAATATTATTTTTGCAGAAATCTCATTATTCCATACTGCAGGTGTAGTAACAGATTACCAAATTAATTATAGACATTGTATACCTATACATGCTGAGATATGCCAACAACAAAACATAAAAACATGATTTGTAGTCAATCCTTATTATACCTTAACAACACATGTTAAAACAGTAGTTGTAATGCCAAACTCATATTGTCAACCATAATAATGTTACAGTCACCAGTCAACACCGTCAAGCACTTGTTCACACTCTAGCACATCTTCGGCCAATTCTTCGCTCCCTTTGTATACTGCCAGAGGCAGCTGAGACCATGGTCATGGAAAAATTACATCTTTACAGAAATCTTATCTTGTAAAGTTTTGGTACATTTAATACTCTGTGGCCTCTTGCATAAATGCAGTGCCATAAAAGGTCCAGCTGTTGTTTTATATTGTGTAGCCAATCTCTCAAGCCAGGGGTTGCATCCTATTACATGTGGAAGCTTTTTGTATGCAGTATAAATGATTATACAGTTTTATTCAAACTTACAATGTAATATAATTCATAAGTGCAAATCAGATGTAAATTTCAGAACCTTAGTTACTCAGTGATGTCTGAAACGCAAAACTTTATGTCATTTACCTCAGAATCAACAACTTACAAAAATGAATCTAATATACCCTTATTCAATTTTATATTAAACCCCGGTTTGTTTATTTGTGGGCACAATACAGTGACATAAATTCGACATCATACATAATCATAATATTTCCACTGATGAGACTAACGTTACTTTCCACAGTTTTTAATTATTTAGTTAATTATGCTTGTCCTTATTCGGGCTGTCATTTTCAAGTTTTCTACATATGCAGATAAAGAGAAAACACAAAAATCTGTTCACGACGGAAATGTGTCTGTTGAGCAGGAAAATTATACAGTTTCGCATATGTTGCCCAATCTGACATTTTGAATATTGCATTTTAATTATCATGTTGACTGCTGTGCAAAAAGCTTCCAGTTTTGCCCTATGTTAGCTTGTGTTGTTTTTTTGTTTG
>KV751378.1:793091-814252 GCA_001698575.1 Mola mola | reverse complement strand
CGCCCCCTCAGGAGGTACATCTGGTCAGCTTGAGCTCCACCAGCCTCAAGGTGAGTTGGGTGGCTCCTCCTGCCCATAGCCGCCATGGTGCCATTGTACGCTATACAGTCAGCTACCAGGCCCTGGCTGGGGAGGACACGGACCGGTATGAAAAGACGGACATCGGCGCAGATGCCACTAGCTATGTGCTGGAGGGCCTGGAGAAGTGGACTGAGTATCAGGTGTGGGTTAGGGCACACACTGACGTGGGCCCGGGCCCTGAGAATGCCCCAGTGAAGATGAAAACCAAAGAGGATGGTAGGTTGACACCTCTCCTTGACCAGAGTCTCCTCAGCCTCTTCGCCCCTGTGTTGCTTGAAATCATCTGTCACTATTTCTCTTCACTGTATTCAACTTTTTGTGCTGTTTTCTTTTGATCAATTTTGAGTAATGAGGCATAATTGGTAGACAACGGGGATATCAATTTCAGTTTTTTTTTCCACTGTCTTCAGCGTGCTTTGTATAGATTTAAGGCTTTAGACTCTGTGGCAGGTTAAGCCTCATCATCCCCAGACCTCTGCCCTGCAACACTTTCCTCTGCTTTCACTCTTTAAATGCTTTCTTGTTTTCTTTCTTCTCTTCTGCAGAATTCCTCCTCTCTGTTTCATTGCTCTTGCTTCTTTTTCCTCACTCGTTGCTCATTTTGTTTGCAGTCTAATGGAGAACGGCCGCCCCTAAGAGAGAGCCGTCTATAAATAATGCGTTTGAAGTCATCACTAGACCACATACTGTCCCACATGGAGTATTTGGGGACACAGTAGACATCATCACAGCAGCCTAAAATGACTGGAAATCTTTTTAATTCAAGGGCAAATCTACTATCTCACCCTTCTACAGAGCACCCACGTTTAAAAAAGGAGTCAATATTTTGGCTCTTCATCACAAAAGACAGTGAACTGAGTTAAATCAACACCTCAGAATGTTTTGACTCTTTCTTCTCACTCTCTCTTGCATCTCTGTTATTCTGGTTTCCCCTTATACTTTCCCTGCCTCTTTCTCATTCCTTCCCTTCCCTTTCCAGTGCCAGGAGCTCCCCCCAGGAAGCTGGAGGTTGAGGCCGTAAACTCTACAGCGATCCGTGTTACCTGGAAGCCGCCGCTGCAGGCCAAGCAGCATGGCCAAATCCGAGGCTACCAAGTCATCTTTTCCCGGCTTGAAGGTGGCGAACCACGAGGCCAGCCTAACATCATGGACGTTGCTTTGCCAGAGGCACAGGTACTGGATGATGTCTTACTCTTGTCCAGCCTTTCTCTGTCTTTCTTCCTCCCCCCCTTTCTTCAGCTCTCTCATGTTCATTTTCCATTATTGTCATTCTACACTGCACCTTTATTCCCTTTCATTCTCTCAGTTCACACTTCATTTCACCCATACCAAGTGACACACAAGAAATTTTCTCTCTTTGCCGACTGCAAGGCCCCTTCCTTTTCATTTTTTTTTCTATGTTCTCTACGAGGAACATTTGACTCTAATTTGGTAGCCTGCTCCCACAGTAGGATTTTGAATTCAATGATCCATTCTAATTCTACAGTAATAGCTTTTAAATATTTTATATGTGTTACATCAGGATGATGCTCAGTAGAATCAATGCACCTCTCTTTGCAGTTTAGCTGTAATACATATGCACTGCCTTGTTACTATGTTTATTAATTACAGCTGCTTTTTCAGATGCTGCCCTTTTACACATTAATGCAGGCTGTTCCGGATTGCCCAAAGCTGTGTGACACCATGAGATGGATGAAAGATTGTAATCCTTAAGAGGGATTCAGATATTCATGAATATCTTAAAACCAAAACCCTCACTCGCACTTTTTCCCTCTCTTTGGGATCAGCCTCTTTCTGATTGTTTGCCGGGAGAAACGTGTGCACGAACACGCATTTTCCCTCACACTCTCCATGGCCTCACAGAGAAACATCTAATTTGAAGCTGCAGGAACACAATGAAGAAAAATCTGAACAACCTTGTCCCGAAGCAGCGTAGCTGACAAATGATTTGCAGCAGTATTTAGGAGGACCAGCAGGTATCTGGTTCAGTTCTTAGGCTCTGCACACTGCTATGCCCCAGAGTGAAACTATTAACCCAGAATTACTTGTGCAAACCAACTGCTGTCATAAGTGTTTAAGTGTTATCACGTCTTGAAGAGGCAACATCAACTATGTCGCTTGAAAATCATGTGCCAAATACACTACAACCCAAGTGACCCTAAGAAGAAGCTTTTGGATCCCAAAACAACAGTGCCATCATTAAACATATTATGAGCCAGCTAGTGTCCCATCTCACGTGGGACCTTATGGTACTAGATACGGCTAAAGTTAATTTTGACTAAGGGGAGAAAATGACACTATAAGTGAGGCTCTGGCTGGTACTTCGACAAATGATCTCCCCTCAACTCTCAGGCACAACCCAACACCTTTGTTTTGCAGCGATAGTTTCTGGCAGCTACTGCTGACAGTACATTGCTATCTGACTGTGTACTTGAATGCTTGACAGACAAGACAGCATCGTTTGGTCTGGACAAACGTGGTGGCTGCTTGTCTTCCTGGAAGTGTTTTCGTTATGTCGACACGTTCGGCCTGACTTTGCTTTGCCATATGAAAAATGTACTGAACATGACCCTACATGTTGTACAAACAATACTCCCTGTTGCAGTCTCATTTTTCCCATGTTCACATAATAAATACAAACTACAGTTTGGCGCTCAGTGTAGCTCTCATGCTCCACTTTGGTGTCCCAGACACCTGTTACACACATTCTCTTTGGCAGAAACCTAAGTTTCTCCATCATCCTCTTATGATTTTATTTCTTTATTCCCTCCTTCAATCTTGTTCCCCGTTCTCTTGTAACCTTATTTTGCCCCCTTCCTGCATGAGAAACAGGTTGAGTAATTACCTGAGGCTTGCGTGCAGGTTGGTTACCCTTGATTGAGTCATCTCAACAGATTGTTTTCCATGAGACAAAGCTGAGTAGTCAACCTGCAAAGACCTGCCCAGACATCACTGAAGACCACACAGTCAGTCTACACTCCCTTTTTCACGTTCGCCTGACCTGGTTTAGAACAATCCTGTTTTACCGACTCATCCTTCCATGCCTCTATCCCCACAACAAGTGGAAAAAAACAACTCAGATAACATGAGCTAACATGCACCCTGCAGAGATCCACCTTGTAGTAGTCATTCCAGCTGGCTGAAAAGAGTTCGTGACTCATCTCAGACTCATGCAAATCCCTCAAACGCACACCTGTAATTGGTGATAAATAAAAGGAAAAAAACTTTTCTTCCCTGTTGGCACGTTCTTTAGTGTTTCCCGCAAGATTTGCCTAATGTGTTGGGAAATCAGTTCCATATCCACCTTTTCACCTGCATTGGATGCACATTGCGCTTGCCAGGAAGGATAAGCAAAATCAAAAGAATTCCAAGGTTCTCCCATCATAGTGTAATCTCACTTTAGACTTCAGTCAAAATCTAAGCCACCTGATTAGATTGCAGATTCTGTCAAAATCACTATCACCTCTGCCCTTGTCTTTATCTTTCTGTTTTTGGCTTCTCACCACCCTCTCTCAGGGTTCGCTGAAACACTGGGAAGAGAGCTGGGAAAGCTTGCCTGTGCGTGGGTGGGTTAAGCGCCTCTTTTTCTTTTCAAGCAGGAGCCCACACAGTGCCCTCATTTTCCTGCTAAATTTAAACCAAAGGCCACGCTAACTGTGATGTTATCGACCCCTTTCCAGCCATGTGTCTACTGGGAAAGTGGCCTGAACTTGAGTGGGCCAGTCCACACCACATAGCTTGCTTCATCACTATGCACTCACATCAACCTCTAGGCTCATGTTTTATATTCCAATCCACAAAAGTTGGCAGAAAATTGTGTTATCAAGTTTGGAGCCCTTAACCACTTTCTGCACTTCTATACATTTTCTGCACAAGTTTGGCTTTATTCAGAACTACTTTTCCCATGTTCATTTTGTTTGACCACTCATGCATTTTTTGTGGTGTGCGCACGTTTTTGTGTGGGATCAAGTGAGGTGATGCTTCACTGCCTCTGTGGCCTTCACTGCCTAAGATTGGAGTTGAATGTAAATGGGGGGTGGTAGAAAAGAAGAACCTCAGCCCATTTCACTCCATCAATCATGACAGTTTCTTCCCTTCCTCATCACTTGTTCCCATTTTTATAGCCACACATCTCCACCCATATCATCACATTTGCATTCACCCGCCTGCAAATTATACCGCTCGGTTTTTATACAAATGACGCTTCTCAGCGGTGATGTGTTTTCAGCTTGCGTTGGCATTTGAAATATAAAAAAGGGATAATTTATGATTCTCCCATGGATTTAAGCAAAAGGCAAATACAGTTTTGATAGAAAGAGATTAATCCCAAGATGAGATAGGAACTCTTACAAACCTTAATGTGTATGCTGTCTGTGGACTTAGTGAATGGAGTCGACGGTAAACAAATTAAGCAATTATGCATGTCACACACTGTTATTCATGGAATTAAGCAGCAGCTGTTCTTAAATGGTACTATTTAGTGCCCCACTATGTCAGGGGAGCATGACGCAGCAGTTCTTAATGTGCCTTGTGTGTCGACCAGTCGCAACTGGGACCATGCAGAAGCCTTGCTCAGTTTCACTGATCCATAGGGAGGAGGGTGGAGACTTTCTGTCAGTCTCTCTTCATATGTCAACAAGAAGATTAACACTGTCTCTCCAACATCAACATTGAAACTCATAGATTGGAAATTTGGTTAAGCAGGAAAGCAGATGCTACTGATGAATGTTGTCTTCGTGCCAAGTGCGTAAGCTTAATGTTCTTCGTCTTAAAGGACCACTTAACATAAGACATTTTCATAACGACCTGTAATAATATGGATAGATAGATGTACGTAACACATTTGGTTTCAGTTTTGAGTTTTGCAGCTGCATCAAGGGCTCAACAATTCGATGGAAACATCTAACTGCAATTTTGTTTACCTATAGCAAGACTCTAAATTTATAAGGTGGTGGTTTACAAAGTATTCAACACAGCATATACAGTATATAGGTGTTATTATCTAAAGGGAAAATCTCATGTTGCAGGCCTGCCAGGGTCCTTTTTAAACCTCTCAGTTGCAGAAAAGTCAACTTACAAGTAAACTTCAGTAATATTCCAATGAAAAAATCACTCTTGTGGTATTGACACCACTACCCAGTATTTTTTGAAAATAATTGTTTTATTCTAGAATTGTTGAAATGTATTCATTGACAACGGCTGTATTTATGTGCAATAAACAGCTGGTAAGTTTCATGTCAATGTTTTTATATTGAACTATTGACCAACTTTACAGACTGAAGTGATTTGTTTTCCAATGTTAGTACATTCAATTCACCTTATTAAGCTTACCAATAATTATTAGCATTATTTTTATTATTGTATTAATACATATTATTTATAAATCAAAGGTAAATTCAACACAAATTGCTTAACATAAAGGCAAATTAGCATAACGTTTATGATAAAACACTAAAGACAGCAGGAAAAAACTGCTTAAAGGATAAAAGAAAAAGAGAGAGATCAGCTATTGGGTAGATACAGGGAATATGAGGCCAGGAAGGGATTAAAAACAACCATCTGGTAAGAAGAAAAACAGTTCAGGAGTGCTCTTTTGCAACAGTTTCTCAAATTTGGACGAATAATATCCCAACTGTCTACATGGTTGGGCATTATGCCCATACCTGCATCGTATAAATATTTGGTTTTTTTTGCTTCCTTCCCTCCTCATTGCCTGAAAGTCACTTCATGCTGCGTTCCCCATTTTGTCCTACATCAGTGTCACGGGTATCGTCTCCTCTAACCCTTGTCAGCCAGGTCACCCATCATTGGACTCCTCTGCAGCGAGTCAGCTGTAGAGAGAGTTGCTGGTGAACACCAGTGGTTGCGTTCTGCATTGATGGGGTTTGATGTCATAGGGCTGGCATACCAGCCCCGTTAATAGGATTTCACGCTCAGCACCGACGGAGCCTCGCGGCAAGAAATGGGCTTTCACTTCCCCTGGGAATCACAGCGAGCAAGGAGAACATTTTGAAAACATATTGAAATATCATGAATAAAGGGTCCTCCCTCCTTTTCAAAAAGGGAAGAATAATCTGCAGAGTGTGATTTATACATCCACAGTGAAATCATACTGAATTGAGGTCTTCTGTGATTAAGGAAGTGGGAAGTTTTAATTTGATGATTCATTTGCAAACGAGAAACAAGGCAGTGCATCATGAACAATAAAGAATTCCACAGCCAATGCTTTACTTGACTGCACTTTTTGTTTTATGCCACACAACTTGTCTTCATTTAATTTTTATTTTTCCATCTCTTCCATCACACTCCCTCCCTCTTGTGTTTTTCTTTTTGTTTTTGTCTACTGCATGACTCTGTTGACACCTTCATTCATCTGTCTTTGTGCGAAAAAAAGACAAGCGCTTTTTTTCCCTCGCCTGTTGTGTTGTCTCTGACTCATTTCTTTCCCCTCCCTGTGTCCTGTGTCTTCTCTCCCATCAGTGGAATATTGAGGAGTCCACCGAGCATGTGAGTAATCCACATGTGTGCTGCTGGGTTGTGTTGCAGGGCAGGCTCCTCTCCCCTCTGCAGTTTTTGGGGTGCTGTATGTGCTTATGGACTATGAGTTCTATGTGTGTGTGTGTGTGCCGTGCCTGTAATCCATTTGCTCATAAGTGATCATAACCCCATCAAATCCACAGCAAGAGATGTGTGTCCTGATTGCTAGTTTTTATATTTTGTACTCTGGTGTGTGTGTTTGTGTGTGTATGTGTGTGTGTGTGTGTGTATGCTGCATCCACTCTGCGGGAGGATTATTTTCACTGATGAGTGCACACAAGTCTAATATTTCAACGTTTTATCATAAAACAACCTCCTAGTCACAGCTGGGCTTTCACTCAGATGCGAGGCACTTGCTGCAGCGAGCACACTGCGCTTTCTTCCGTCATTGAGCATACAGTGCAGTCAAAGGCTGCATGTCACAATCCCAGTGCAATGCTGACATTAATCAGGCTCACCTAACCTGCTGTCTCACCTACTGTTCCAGAGGACATGTCTATCTGAAGGGAGGAGTTGTGTGTTTTATCAGCTCCACACATCTCCAAGATTGCCACCAGCCTTTCATGTTCTTTTCATTTGCCTAGATGGCAGCTTACTGTTCCGTGGCTGTCACACAGCCCTTTGTTATGGCTTATTACCTCCTAGATGTCATATTGCACTGGCATAAATGCAGAGCCACTGTTTCTAGTCAAAAATTCAATAGAAACCTGTCAGAATAACAGACCTTGTTTTCAGCATTAAAACAAAGGCAAAGAAGTTTTTAAAAAATCAGATTCTAATCAAAACAATTTTAGATATTGACACTGGATATGTTTTCTGTCTTTATAAATGGGCCAGCTGGATGTGCACATTTTATTTTTTGGCCGGTCAAACAGAAATCTGCTGGTGTATCACACATGGCCAGATTTCTTCAGCAACAGCCACATGGCAGACGTGCCTCCGCTCGTTCTCCCTTTAATATGTTGATTAACACCTGACAGACAGCAAGCTAGACACTGTTAGAGAAAAACATCTGTTCACACATCTTTATTATTTCTTTAGCAGCCATGTTTAGGCAATAGCAATCTGTGTGCCAGGCAACCAATGTGGTGTAACCAGCCACAGACAGATGTCAGCAGCAAAAACATGTTTGGATGGCTGATGGCATTTGCACAGGTAGTAGAATTTTAAAGAAATTAATGTATTTTTTATTGTAATTCTGGCATTTAAAATGCAAGTTAACATTAATAGAACAAAATACAGTGTTGCACGTTAGAAAAAAAATGTCTAAAGCACATTTGTCTCCACAATGCTGCCCATTTCTACCCCTGGCATTTTGTACCGCAGTGAGGAGAAAGCCTTGTAGAGAAAAATCCATTTCTATAACTAGTCGACTTGATAATCTCTGTAATGCCCTATGGTGTTGCTCTAAGCATTTGCTCTGAAAGAAATTTTGAAGCCTTGCCTTTTCTATTTTCTGCTGAGTTTCAAAACTAACTGTGCCCAATTTGACCTTGCTAGATTGGGAGGGGGTTCTCTGTGGCTACCACTGCAGAGAACATTAAAGATATTTTGTATAATTAAAGTAATGAGACTTTCTCCATAAAGTTAAAATGGTTTTATGATAGAGTAATTTAGATCTTTTTTTCCCAAGATTCTCTTAAAGGTTAGTACAGTGGCACCAAATGTCCCTTAAAATGAGGGGGCATTGTCAAACAGAGCTGGCTTATATATACAGTAAAATGTTCTTCTATGGTTAGGGAATTAAAACTTCATTAGTTAGAGAAACACCATTAGGGCTGACCTGTATAATATTCCTGGAGTTTACCAAGTTTGCAAGGAGTTTTATTAGGAAGGCTTGTAGGCATCGGCGTATTTGTCCTCTCGGTGGCCCCAGCCCAAATCAGACAGCTCCAGCATGTGTGCTGAAGCCGCAGGCATTAATTTTTTAATTTGGTATGACGAGTGTGCCCATGTGTGCGTGCACTACGCTGTGTCTGTACATGCATGTATACTTTAATGTATGTTTATATACAGTATATAGAAACATAGGTGAGTATGCGCATCCGTGTGTCTGTATGTCTGTTTACATATGGGTTTTGTTCAAGCTCAGAGTGTTTAATTCCAGCAAGTGTGGGTGTGTTTTTATTCAGACTGATGCAGTCTGGTGAAGTGAGTGCCAGTACTGCAGCAGGTTAACAATGACAGTGTGTTACCTCAGTTTGTTATTTCCATTTTTCTGCTATCTGTTTGTTCCTGATTGTTTAGTTACTGAGTGTTCAACCACCTTTGTGTGTTTACGTTTTTGTCTGTTGACTGTTTTTATTTATGCCAGCATACATGGAAATCAAGAGGACAGTAAATACCAAGAGTCCAAATTCATTAATGAGTCATTGGTGCAACTTATGTACAGTGCATGTATATATACATACAGTATATGTATGTATATGTATACAGTTTTAACAATACAGCCCACAATCAGGAGTTGAATATTTGTTGGCCTCATTACCATAATTATGATCCTATGCTCCTCTGGCTGCAGCTTCATGCATATCCATGTAGCAGACCTCAACGCTGACACACTGGTGATGTTCCGGCTCATTTGGTTGGTTTGTTGGTTGATGGGTTCAGAGTGTGTTCCTTATGATTGGGCGCATGAACTTTCCTTGACTTAAGAAAAGTTCCTTGTCCTATTTACGTGCCTTCAACACTTCAAAACTCAAAGTTAAATGCTAAAATGACCAAGACTGCAAGTTGATAGAGACTGTTTCTAGATTGTTTTATTGTAGTTACTTTTGGTGAGTTGTGTTTTGTGAGGAAGGATTTTTTTTTTTTTTCTTTTTTCTTTCAGGCGATCACACTCAATATCACTGATTCCTTTTAAACTCTGACTGGGTTTTTTCCATTTTGCAGGAGGCTATCATTGGTGGACTGCAGTCTGAAACCACCTACTCTGTCACTGTGGCAGCATACACCACCAAAGGAGACGGAGCTCGCAGCAAAGCTAAAGTCATCAACACGACTGGAGCAGGTCAGAGTCAGTTTATCATATAAAACGTAGTATTTGGTATCTATTTACAACGAATACTCTGAATTAGCTTTAAGGTTTTAAATTAATGACCTCTGTTTCCCTCGTTCAAGAGTACTATGATTATAAGAATGTCTGTGTTACTGGAATGTCTTGTTTGTGGTAATATTATTCTTCATGGTCGACTCCAATATCTAGACTAGCTACCATAACAAATTGCTGCAGAAAGCAAGGCTTTTAATCCACATATGCTGGATTTAGTTTTCTTGTTTGATAGGACAGGATGATACCTACCTATGATATATAATATTATCGTGACACAAGAATATATGTATCTTCTGAGAGTTTTGGTATCGTTATTTCCTGATCTGACAAAAGAGTTATCTTTTCCTGGTTTACAGGCCGCATTACAGTAGAGTCATGTACATTTATTGAACCTATCGAGCTGTTCTAATATATTTCCTTATCCACCCACGTTGGTCATTAAATCCACATATCTGGTGATTTTTTTTACCCAGTCCTTGTATCTATGAATAGCCTTTAGGATAAATATTGTGATGCCATACTGCACTGCCCAACCCAACTGACGGATAAATATTTGTTACATTGTGCAATTGATATTGAACTGAAGATTCTGAACATTGTTTGCCCTGCCCTTTTTTTTTTAAGTAGGCAAGTATGAATCTATCTGCCTTAGTGCAAAGTTAAGCTGCTTTTTCTGGCTTTAATTTAAATGAAAAACATAAGAATAAAATAATTTCATCTAAAACCTCATTCAAAGAACCATACCAACCACTTAATTTTTGATAAAAATCTTAATTCAGTGCCAGGCAAGCCCACGATGTTGATCAGCACCACCATGGGTAATACAGCGCTGATTCAGTGGCAGCCACCTAAGGAAATGGTAGGTGAGCTGACGGGCTACCAGCTGCAGTACAAGCGCACTGACAAGGAAACCTACACGTCTCGCGAGCTTAAAAAGACGGATGACCACTACACTGTCACTGGACTGCATAAAGGCGCCACCTACGTCTTCCGCCTCGGCGCTCGCAACCACAATGGCGTTGGCGAGGCCTATGTAAAGGAGATAAGCACACCTGAAGATGTACCATCAGGCTTCCCCAAAAACCTGCAGGTCACTGGACTGACCCAGTCCAGCACCCAACTGACCTGGGACCCCCCGCTGCTGGCTGAACGGAACGGCAAGATGACATACTACGTGGTGGTGTACAGGGACATCAACAGTCAGCAGAACAGCACCAACCGCACGAGCGACACCCACATGACTATCCAGGGCCTTAATCCCGACACCACCTACGACATCCGGGTGCAGGCATTCACCAGCAAAGGCGGGGGACCCCTCAGCCCCAGCATCCAGAGCAGGACCATGTCCAATGGTAGGAGAGCTGTTTGTACACATGGCTAATATTTATACATAAACCTACAAGAGGTGTTTGATTTGAAAACAACGACTCAGGGTTTAATACTCACACATCATCATTACACACTCGCTTCTACACATTTAAACATGCACCCTTGCAAAAAACACATGCATGAAGACAATATCTCTTGCTTAAATTTTGAACACTCTGTTGGTTCTTTCTTTGGCTTTATCGGTGATATGTCTACCTCTCACTGCAGTATAACACTCTCTTTATTGATTCGTAGAGTACTAATCTCGTTACACCCTACAGTCACATTAACATGCCGATTCACCCCCACCTCCCATCAAATGCAAATGTGAAGCATGCTCAACCTGCTTTTCCTTTTTAGAATCGTCTAAATGTAAGATTTCTTATTTATAACAAGATGTCAGTGGAGACTATTTTAAGACACAAATTGTTGGTCCCACTGACATGTATATTTTCTTGGTTATCGCAGCAATCTCTGCCTGTTGCGTGTCTTGTTGCAAAGAGGGTGTAATGACTGGAACAGGCTTAGGCAGATGAAGGCTATTTTTATGTGTTCTGTAACCAAGCGTGAATGAGATTGTTTATGTTCCTCGAGTTGCCCCTGTAGCTTCTCAAGTTTAGTCTGAAGGTATCACTGTGGAATTATGTTTAAAAGGGGGCCGGTTTACTGGCTATACGGTAGCGTGAAATTTAATCACACACAACATGCAGTGTACAAAGTGTCATACTTGAAAATATTTATCAATGGATTTTTCTCACCGTAGATTTTCCAACCCTAAACTTTGGTGTCAAAGCTGTCATGAAAACATCTGTGCTTCTCACCTGGAATTTGCCACCAAACTACAAACCTCAAGCACATTTCAAGGTGCGTGTCAAAAGGAAAAAAAATACATTTAATCAGTACAGGTAAAGAACATTATACTGTAAATATGTAAATGTAATTTCTCCAATTTTAATTGCCAAAATAAATACAGAATAAGAGTGGTAGCAATATATTTTGTTATTGGATAGCTATTACTGTCATCTTTTCAGGAAAATGTGTAACATCTTCTGCAGGTATATATTTGCAACATACGTTTACTGTCATACTCAAATATTAGTTATTAACATTCTAACCATTGTGTGATGCAGCTAATTTTCACTATTTGCACAGGAAAATGGGGAAAAAACAGACTTGTTCTCATTTATAAGGTGTAATAATCTGGTAAAGTGATTTTATATCAATTCTCATCCCTTGGTAATGTTACAAAGACAATTTTAAGTATATAAAAAAAAGCTACAGGATATGCAGCAGTGTGCATGTTTGAGACAGTAGCACATGTAATGAGGTGTCAATGAGATGGACACCTCTATGATTACCTCATTGCTTTAGTCTTCATATGCAGCATGGAGGGGGAGAACATAGTGTTTCTTTATTTCCTGTGAGATATACCTTTTTGTGTAGGTAACCTAAAACTATATCCCACAAGCTTTCCCTTATGTTCTGCACTCACAGATCTTGTACAACCAGCAAAGTGTTGAAGTGGAGGGGGAGTGGAAGAGGAAACTGATCACGCACCTGCAGCCAGACACAGACTATTCCTTTGTGCTGACAAGCAAGGGCAACATTGCTGGAGGTCTGCAGCAGCAAGTGTCCATCCGCACCGCCCCTGACCTGATCAACACCAAGCCCAGCACACATCAGGCTCAGGGTGGCAAGATGACAATCAACCTGCCTAAGGTCCAGATGACGGCACGTGTCAGGTCAGTACTGGGAATCACGGGACAGCACACTCAAGCTAACTCTGACCCTGGGCATGAATACAGCAGTAGGTGGTGATTGTTTTGTTTGAACTAGGATGTAGGGATAATTCTCTGTTTGTATTTAATAAAAGTGTTCTATTAAGCCCCTTCAGGGTATGAAAAATATTAAGAGAGGCCTACTCTTTATATTATTGCTAATTAGTATTGAGAGTCTTTGAAAAGCCTCACTGTGGCACTAAGTACATCGAGACATTTAGAATAGGCAACAGCTTTACAAACGAGATGAACAAAATTCATCCAGCAGCTAAATCAGTGAATCATTAAATCCTTGACATTTAAATAGAAGTAGATTTACAATTTCATTTTGGGAGTGTTCAAATGTATAAGCCTGTCAAAACACATCAAATTGAATTAGTATTGCAAAAGTAAACAAGAAATGAACAAAGGATTTTTTTACTGATATTATGGGGCTTGTTTGTGTCCCAGGGCCACAGCCACTTAATGTAAACAAAAAAAAGAAACATTATCATTCAGGAGCTAATGCAGCTGCAAGTCTGAAAACCAAAAAAGCTTTCTACCAGCAGCAGCAGCGCAAGTGGTACACTTGTATCTGATTTATACGGAACCTATTTTAAAAAACTTTTAGCTTCACACACTTCTAACATCAGGTCGAGCTATACTGTCTTTTGATAGTATTGATTAAATTGGTAAGGACATTTGTGCCTGACCCTGAACAGTAATGTCCTTCCTTCAGATACACACACACACACACACACACACACACTCAGATACACACACACACACACACACACACACACACACATACACACACACACACACACACACACACACACACACACACACATACACAGTAGTGGGAGAAGTTGGAGTGCACAGGGTAGATTGGTAAAAAGATTACAGGGCTGTCAGGGCTGGCCAAGACGGACTGACAGAGAGTGCATGTGATTGGGGATAGGAAAGAGTCGATGTGGGTGGGTGGGTGTGTGAGTGAGGGGCTTGAGGAGACTTGTTATACATGTCTTTTCCCACTCTAAGACATGACTGTTGTATCACAGAGTCTGGGTCAGGTGAGGGGCGCAGCTGCTGTCGCCATCAGTAGCAGATGATTGTGGAAGCGGTGGAATGGTACAGTGTATGAAAACTTAGTGAACATGTATAAACGCAGAGACCAACATTTTTCATTGTGTACTTACAAGTATGGCATTACTTGACTCCTAAATGTCTTTCCAATGTGTTTCCTTACCCTCTGCTTTTGGTCTTAATAACACTTGCTGTAAAAGAACACGGACGAGTATTCAGATAGCTGCTCCTTTTAACCTGAGGATTCCTATGTGCATATCTATGAGCTGAAGGCTCCAATCATTGGGATAGTGTTTGTACCAGCCTATGTGGCAGATGTTCTTAGTGATTAGCCATTATTTGGACAATGCAGTGCCAATCTGCTGGTGTTTGACTTTGGTCGGACCCGCTTGCGTGCCACACACGTTTTGAATTCTGCCCAGCAAGCCTCACAGTCAAAGTATGTTTTCAGAAATGTTTTGACTGTGTAATAAACATGCTTGATATCAGCGTGTTGTTTGCTTCAGTCAGTTGGTCTTAACACAAGTTTTATTTTGCTTTGCAGGTGGTACTACATTGTGGTGGTTCCAGTGTCCCTGTCAACGCGCTGGAAGTCTCCAGACGAGATGGACCTGGACACGGTGAGTCCCAGCCAGTGGCTGGTTGGCTAATGTAGGAGGTCAGGGGTCACCAAAAGCCATTCCAGTTCCAACTGGGTTGGAAGTCTCTGATTTGTAGCTAATTAGCTCTACCCTCCTGGGCACAGGTAGGAGGCTAACAGCACAAAGAGACCTAAAACAGTGACTCACTCTCACAGGTGGAGGATGTCCTGATTGGGTGCCAGCAGACAGTCTCCATCTGCTTAATCCAAACAGTCTGCATGCACAGAGAATAATAATCTTACTATCTATGTAGTTGTTCTGCAAGTAAACATTATTTATATTGCACAGAGTAGTCACAAGTTACTGTTCTACCCCCATATCTTTCTATACGGTCCAGATTTAGCACCTCCAAACAAAGTTTTACATATTCAAATGAGGATAAAGATTTATGACTATTTTATTATTCTATTGAATAAAGGTCCTTCTTGCCCACATGAGAATTTAAGCTAAATGACATGCCTAATATTAATAGCATAATTTTTAAGTAAACTGCAAGGCTCACTGGTTTGGATCGCTACTGTTCAATCTCCCTAAAGAAATAACAGCGGAGACCAAGGAAGAGAGATGGGACTCCCCGAGTCATTAAACACTGAGCAGGCTATTGTCTCCTCCCTCTGACATAATGATTTAATAAAGCTACATCTGGAGACATCACTGACAGGAAACAAAATACTGCTGGAAACACAGTGCTGCAGTGCTGTGTGGTCCTGCACCAGGCTGGCAGTCATGCTGTGATTGTGTGCTGGAGCACGCACTAATTGCTCGCTTGCTCACATTGTCTGCAAAGTTATATCAATGAGCAAAGGGCATTTTAGCTGTGTGAATTCATTAACACTTATTTGGAGGCATGGTATGACTCACACTTGGCCATATGGTGTGAATGAAAAGGGGTTTTGTTTTAGATTTCAGAAGGTTATCAAAGTTAGGTCATTACATCCACTCGTTTTTGCTTAAAATGTCACTAAATGTTACGTTTAGATTAAGTATGATGCAAAGTGTACTTCTCCCCCTTAAACAGGCCATCAGACTTCAGCATCCCTTTGACTCTGTTGCCATATCTCAACATTTGATCTGTGTTTTCCACAGCTCCTTGAGGCAAGCGAAGGTCCTGTCCTGAGACACAGACGTTACCTGGATTCCTCTAAGCCTTACATCGCCGCCAAGTTGGCCTCACTGCCGACCACCTTCACCCTGGGTGATGAGAAGAGGTACAACGGCTTCTACAACAAGCCCCTGACCAGTCCTCAGGAGTATCTCTGCTTTGTTCTGGCTGTTCTCCAGTTCGAAGAGGCAGATACCACTCCTAACTATGTAAGAGGCACATACATCCACACACACACGCATATTAATTAAAACTTGCTTTTACTGACAGGACAATAATTCCATCTGATCCATGTGTTGAATTCCTCAGTAGGATAAGATGAGATAAGATGTACAGAATTAAAAAACTATAAAGTATAAATTCAAAATATGTATAGTTTCAAAAATGTAAACATAAAATCTTCTCAGCTTCACTCAACCACCGATCACCACACTTCCCATGACCTCTGGATATAATGGCAGTATGACAATCGCAAGCCAAGTTGTTGATGTTTTTACTGTCACTTACCCTTTACTACTACCGCCTCTAAAATTCATTGCAGCTTGTCCTGATGCTCCTTTATTGCACAACAACGACATCTGAGATCCGGCTATGCTATATACGGCCACCAGCAGGCCACTGTGCAGATCTCTTTACAATGCTTATACAAGACCCTTGGCTTTCTAAGTGGAGGCCTTGTGCACTCATCAAACAAAACAAAGCTCTCCATAGGATGGTCTGGAGTAAACTTCACTGCAGGAAGAATAAGAACTTGCGATTGCACAGGGCTCCTCCACTACCCGTGACATGCATATTCAGTAGCTTGGGCCCTGGGCGGCCACAGAGGGAGAGAGAGCGAGCGCTCCATGATGGCAACCAAATCCCGGACTTTTCACGTATTTCTTTCTCCTTCCTCGCTTTGGTCTGCACTTTTTCTTTCACTTTCTTTCTGCTTGTTTCCTCTTGCTCATCTTTCTCCGCTTTAAAGAGAGCAGAGGAGATTGATTAGTGTGGCTGGAGTTAAGCGGGAGATGAGAGCCTGGTCACAAGGCCTAGGGAGCCTGTAAAGCAGGCTGGATTCCCTGGAAATGCTGCTTTAAATGTCCCTAACCCCCCCCCCAGTAATCCCCTGCTCCTTCACTCCGACAAGGGAGGGAGGTTCGGAGGAGGCTATCGCGGGAAGCCATGATAGCCTTGACTTGAAAGGAGATGCTTAAAACCCATCACTTTCTCTGCACCTGCCAGACACACTAGGTTGGCTCAGTGGTGTTTAAGATTTGTCTTCTTCTGTGCGCTCCCCCTCCTTTAACTAAGTAACACCCTCCCACTTTAAAACTTAATCACGTGGATTAATCAGGTTGTACTCATAGGGTTAGTCAGTCAGCGTGTTGACCTTCAATGCAGTAACTCTGTTGTCATGCAGCAACCTGACTTCTTAAGATTCAGGCAAATGTGAAAATTGATTGCTTCTTTATGCAACTGTGCCAGCGAAAAGCTGTGGTCGGAGGTACTATATATCTGTTGATTCTATTCCAAATTTCAGGAACGCCTTGGGGGATTTTTTTTTTTTTTTTCACACTTGGGAGTGACAGAAGGCAGTATGTCGTTTACTGTATATTATTTATTTAAGTCAAACAGAGTGATAGCTTCCAATGACACACATTAACACCTCATATCTTTTATTATATTTTTTAAACAGAGGTATTCAACTGCAAAGCGATAAATGAACTGAAACATAGTTTATAACATGTTTTGTTCATAACATGAGTTTCTAGAAAGAGAAGCAAGTTATTAAACCAAATATCTTTCTTCAGTGTCATGCATCCTTGTGCTCAAAATAATTATATACAAAGCTGCCCCAACACTCAGACTGTAACAGTGGTCATTCGCAGTAATGATTTTTTTTTTCTAACATAATCAGACGTGCACCCACTGAAAGGACATTTTTTACAACACCTTCTGTCCTCTCACTGAACTATCACTCCAAATACATTGTCCTTGGTTAAAAATGCAGTAAGGCAGAGTAAAGAAGTGTATCTGACCTGCTCCTATAATAGACAAAGGATTTACAGTGACAAGATTACTGCAGTGCATGTAAACACCTTGATTTTCTCATTTTTCCCAGTAACCTTGTTTCTTGTCTGTGTGAAAACACGCTGAATTCTGATGTGGTGACCACAGGTGGGCTCTCATTGATGCGCAAAGCCCGTAACGGCGCTTGTTGGGAAGCTCAGATACCACAGCAGTGTTTGTTTTTGTCACACGCAACATGGCACTTGCAAACATTTATTACCAAACATAACAGGTGCACAAGGTAAAGCATGCAGTGAGATTGAGCAGTAGGCAGAAGCTGCCTCGGGCAGCATCTTCGCCAGACCCAGGAGAAGAAGACAACAAGTGCTGGGATAAATTACTTCAGTCTTTACTACACTTCCTCACCTCTACCCAAACTCCCCCAGCATAGAACAAACAGGACCGCAAGGGTTTAATAAGCCCTCATATATCAAAAGCCACGAGCTGCCAGCAGTGGTTGGAGGGAAGGAGGGAAGGAAGGAAGGCAAAGGGGAATGAGAGATACAAACAAAAAGAGAGTATGCCTTCATGTCTCCCCATCACCCAAGGCGGATAAACAAGCTGGGGGAAGTGTGAAATGGGATGATAGATGCTGGGTGTGTAAAAACAGTATCATTTAATGCAAGAAGAAAGTGAGGGAGGGAGGTGGCATGAAATATTATGTGATGTAAGACAGAGAGGAGGATGGTGTTAGAGAGAGGAAGAGAGGGAGGCTAAATTTTTCATTGCGTCTAGTCCAGCCTGTGAAGCTCCAACGAGAGGAAGTAAACTGGTGGAAGAGGGTGAGATTGCCCTAATGTGTGCTTCTTTTTCGATAAGGGGGCCTGAGAGAAGATAGAATGGAGAGTGGTCAGATGGTTTTACCACGTTTTTGTTCTTTCGGTGCTATGCGGACATTAATATGCCTCTCAATTTCACCAAGAATTGGTTTTGTAGCACTAATTCTGCCAATGCTCTGGGCTCAAATCGCCCCCAACATGGAAGCAGTCTTTTTTTTCGAAATTCAGAAGGCTTTGAAAAATAATATCAAGAAAGAATTAAGAACACAAGATTATATTGTTTTTCCCTAGCAGAGCGTATAAGCGTATTCAAACCCAAAAACTGTGACAGGAAGACCGTTGACGAGATTGTTTCTTACGCTCATCGTGGCATCACCCTTTAGTGTTGCCTCCAGATATTTGGATGCTCGTTATTCTCACAGCTAAAGAGGGAAATGAGCAGCCCTGGTGCTGAATGGGAAAGAGGGCATGTGAAATTCAGAAGAAAATAAAGTACGACGGGAGAACTACAGTACGAAGGGTCATCTCACAGGGTAGGCTAGAGCCCACAGCACAGCTACATTTCTGCTCCTCGTACATAAAGGCACACTCACAAACACTATCATCTTTCCCTCTCACTTCTTGTACCCTCTTTTTTATTCATTTTTTTTGTATTCATATTTCTTTCTCTAGCTTGTCTTCTACGTCCCTCTTACTGTCTTTGCCAGTGTCATGGAACAATGAAGAGAGTGTGGGCTCCTCAGCTTCCCTGGGGTGTCATCAAAGAGCAGCAAAATCATAATGGGCGTCTTCACGTTTGATTTTTTTTTATTTGGGCATTTGCTCCAGCAGCCTAAGCCACTTTTGGAGGGACACAGAAGCTAGCGAGGTCAATGGGTAGTTGTAACAAATATGTGCCTGTACTGTGCGCAGGGGATCCTGCACTCAGGGGATGGGGGAGCACAGGCTGACTGGGGCAGTCGTGTAGCCCATGGGCCAGGTAGCACACTTGATATACTGCTACTACCGTAACACCTCTCTCACGTTGTCTCAGATGAGCACAGTCACACCAGCGCACACACGACGGCGACCTTGACAATGCTCTGAAAGCTCTGACAAGCTCTTACACACATGTGTTTACAGTCTTCATACACAACCACCTACGCTTTATATCTATCACTGACAGACGTACACATGTATAAACACAAATGCGCTCAGTGATGAAGGTTACAGCATCGATAGTCCAGTAATACAGTCACACACTCCACTGTGTCTGCGTCCTCAGGACAGATCGCTCTTGATTGAATTTTATCAAATCTAAATCTAATATCTGATCCATTTTCGAAAATTCATCTCCCTTAAAAAATCAGTTCAGGTTTGGCTCTTTACTTTAAGGCAACCTAGAAGCATTGTGGTTGTTTACTACAAATGAAACATTCAATTGAGCTCCATCATCACTTCTTATTGACACAAAAAATCATTTCAGTTATGAGTTTCATCTTCATTACTGTTCACAGCTCTCATCTAATAAGTTAGAACAACAGGTACAGTGTTTTTGCAGCGAACCAAGCTCAAAATATTTGTTCCTAATGCTCGAATTCCCACTCCATTAACAAGCTCAAAATGATAACATAAAATAGCAAATGCAGAGTCCGCTTCAAAATGTTGAGTTATGCTAGAAGAGGGTGTTTTTCTTAATCTGTCAGTCTTCAGTAGGGTACAATACAGACACCAGCCTAATAAGACAAAAGCCTAAAAAGACGTAAATGTTCTTTTGTTATTAAGGTTAACTAGCTACAGCTGGAACATTTCTGTGAACCAAAATGTAAATTTCTTGATAGACGTCTTTAATTGAAAAAAAAATTATAAGGATTGTAAATGAGAGATTAAATAGCCTTTGAGCGTAGTGAATCACACATGTATTTACTTTTATGTCTACCGTTGTCTCCGGCTCACTCACTCTCTGGCTGACACATTCCTTTACTGCAACGTCGCTCTTTTGTGATATCGCTCTGTGAGCGCAGAGGCATTAGGAGCTGCATGACTGAGCTTTTATCAGTTATTAGTGGCGTTCAAATGGATGATCCCAGTACTTTGGCGTGACCAACAGACAAAAAGCCCTCTCATTTTGTCAGGCCCTCTCCTTTCCTCTCCTCTCCTCGTCAGTCCATCTCTGAAAGCGCAGCTGCAGTCATTTGTTACACCATCGAAAAAAAGAGAAAACTTTCTCTCTCCCCCAAGATTCCCTATAGGGACGCATCCTGCAGTCTTTTTGGCCCTCCCAAAGGAATAAGCGGTCTCGTGGTGCCATCACATCTGCAGTGTTCCCACTGCTGTGTTGTTTCTCCTTGTTCTTAGATAATAGGTTCCTCCCAACAGCGAACAGAACGGTTTGGAACCAGTCTCATTTTCTGGCTACATTTCCAAATTAGCGAATAGCAAATGCAAAATATTACCTCCTGTAAACTCATTTGTAGCATGAAAATGTGAATCCTTTTGCTCTCCATCGTGAGTTATCTCATGTCTGTCTCAACAGTGATTTTCTGCATGATGGAGACATGCTGTAGCACTGACACACCCTTACTGAACATTTTTCCGGCAGTTCCCCAAGAGTGTGAAAGATAATAGAACCGTGTGACAGAGCGCAGGACTCTTGCAGCTCATCTCAGCTTATCTTTCCAATTAATATCTGCCTGTGTGCTGAAGAGCAGGCTGCTGTGCAGCTAA
>KV751378.1:780509-793045 GCA_001698575.1 Mola mola | reverse complement strand
GCTGCGATCCGTCACCCATGCCCCTACGCGCCCGCCTCTCGCTCCCCTCCCCAATCCCCCTTCGTCGTTCAATAGAAGACACGCTGTGCTCTAATGACAGATGCCTGCCACCTCCCTCCTTCTCCCTCTCATCTGTCAACTTGGTGTCCTGCAGTTGGACTCCTTCTTCTTTCAGACACTTCTTTAACATCCTACTGCGTCGCCTCGTACACCCACTCCTCAGACACACACTCGCACCTCTACCCCCACCCCTCCCTTCCCATCATTTGAAGGCGAAGGAATGGAGAGATGTCTCATTTACAACGAAGGTGGAAACACACTCTCGCCGTCACCTCCCCTTCCTCCTCTTCCGTCACGGTGTGAACACTAATGAAGAAGAGATGAGTCCTCTCCTGTGCCCCCATTTATCTCAGTGGCCAAGGGACATGCACACTCATCCCTGCCTCTCTCACTCTCCTGTCTCACACCTACCCTGTCATCATCTCTATCATGATGCAATGCTATAATAGAAACATAATAATAACTTCATTAACCAAGATGGCTGTTTTTTTTGACCGCCTCTGTAAGTTAGATTGATAGCTTCATGGCTTGTCCTGCTGCATCCTTGAACCGTGAGAGTAATCGTTATTTGTATTAGTATTTAAGGATTCCAAAACTGTAACATTAGCAACAGAAAAAAGTGTAAAAGAAATACAATTAATTCCACTTCTGACGATTGTTCTTGGTTTACTAATTTTTCTCTCATTATCCCTTTGTAATCGTTGCATCATCAAAATAACTTGAATGTGTGTGATTGAGGTTTAAATGAATTAAGCACCTGCAGTTCTTCATCTACTCAGTATGAAACATGATATTTAAATGTTGATTTAGGCCAATTTTGTCCATTTCATTTTAAAGTTCCTGTGGATTCTCTATGAATAAAAACCTTATTAATATTATATTCCCCAGTCAAAAATGTATTTTTGTCCCCTACAGTGTTTGATCTGGACTATGCTGACTGCCCAAAGTTTGTCACCAGAGAAGTGTTTTCACATTCCTCTTCTGTGCACTGACCAAAAAAATGAGATTCAAATGAACAGCGGGCAAGCTAGGTTTTGTGCATTCACAAATACCAATGCCAATTGCTGTCTAATTTGCAAATTACCGCTACTGCCAATGAGCCATTTCCCAGGCACTCTTGGTTTATTCCTAATTTCTCAATGAGGGGAGAAAGAATAGGTGTGTTTTAAGTCACTTTTCAGAATCTTCTAATGTAGGAAAACCATGGCGAACAGAACATTAGTCAGTATGTTTGCATATTTTAAGAAGTCTAGAGGGGTGCTTTGCCAGGATGCTAACATGAATCCCTTTTCCCTGTGATTTATGTTTATTTGGCTTTTTAGGAAGTCTAAAAAGCCCTTAGGAGGTCCACCAGGCATTTACATAAGAAGGCAGAATCTTGCATACATCTTATATCTCTAGTGGGTTTTTTTTTACCTAACTTTCTCTCTTTTCTTTTCTCTTACAGATGACATTTTTAGCCAGTCCCTACTCAGACCCAATCCTGATCACCTCAAGTTTGGCTCAGGGGATGGAGCAACCGGAAATGTTATGGGTCATGGGCCCAGTGCTGGCAGTGATCCTCATTATCATCAGTGTCATCGCCATCCTGCTCTTCAAGAAGTAAGAGGCTGTGTTTGTCTGAGGTTGAGCTGTAGTGGCACTCCTGGTTGTAGCTTTCTTTTGGTTGCATCAGAAATGGAAAAGAGACAGGCTCCCGTCTGCCATTTGAAACCAACTGCCCACAGATCAAATTGTAACATCCTTTTTTTTTATTTTTTTGGTTAATACCACTGGCCGTTTCAAATAAGAAGCAGACGACTGCAGCAGAGGGCAGTAGAGCCAAAAGTTCAGTCAATATCAGTTAAAAGCACTTCCACTGCCCTTGCACAGCACACTGCATGTGGATACAGAATGACAAGCTGCTGGTGAGGTATAGATGAATGGATTATGACTTCTTGCGCTTAAACAGTGAGTCGATTCGTTGGATAACAACTATTTTGGATAATGGATTAATAATTTAGAGCAGTGTAATAGGTGACATTTCTAATACCGCAAAACCTCGAGGATTTGTCTTTAGAAAATCAATACCTTTGGGTTTTGAACTGGTGATCACACAAAATTTTGAGTATGTCACTTTTGGCATGGCAAATTTTTCCTTATTTTGTTTCATTTGAGGGCACTTTCATCTTCATTGGACGTTGTGGTGGTGAAGATGCAGAACGAAGTTGGGGATAAGAAATGGGGAGGTGGGATATGACATGCACCTTGCTACACCAGTGTATCAAATTTTGTTCAAACTAATAACAAACGAATCAAACTAGTAACAATTAGGATTTACTGTTTATTTTTTCTCAAATATTGCTGTATTAGATTAAATATTATATAGTGTGGATAATGTCCTCACTGCTTTCTACAGTCCAGTGTTTTGAAAAACAAAAACATACTGCCATCCGTCACATTTCACTTTTTTTTTTTTGTTCCTTTTAAAAAGACTTAAACAATCAATCTACTATTAAAACAGTTGTTAAATAATTTCCTCTTAATTAATTAAGCTCTATAAAATTATTATTAGTTGCAGCGCAGGATACAATGATTTAATCAATGATTTGCATGTTAACAGAGGAAACAATAATACTAACAACAATAATGTGGTTTGGAGACTAAAAAGACACCATTTGGATAGGAGACCTATGAGACAGTATTTACCACACTTGGCTTCTTCCTGATTAAGTCCCCCCTCCCTATCTTCTCCTGATGGCTCCATTTCACATCACACCTATTCTCCAACCTGCCATCTACAGCCTTGTGATCTGTGTGGCTGACGTCTGCAGCACTTTTTGAAAGGGGCCAGTTAATAATAGGCCACGAGACAGCTCACTGCTGAGCAGCACATCCTCTGTCTGGAAGCCCATTTCTGCATGTAGACACAGAGTGGAAGGAGGTGAGGAGGTGCCTGTGTGCCCTTTTCACTGTGGACTGGAAGAAAATGTGAATAATCACATTCTATCTCAGGTTGTTATTGCTGCTTGCATATTTGCCAAGAGCAACACCAGCAGTGAACAATGATGAGGTTATTCCCGAATTTCTCCAGTGGATATTGAGATAACTTTTTATGCTGCTGTTTCAAGATGTGGTTTGTATGTTTGGTGGAACTGGATTTAGCTTTCTGAAAATAGAATAAATTTAAAGTAAACGAGGTATAGGTCCATATGGATACATATTAATCCCTCCACCCTTCTTTTTGCCCTCTGTGAATGCAGCAAACAGGAAAGGTGGGTACTGTCACAGTTTTAACCAATCACTCCTTTATCTCCCACTACCCTTAAGTCCCCTTCATTTATATTGTGTAATCGATGATTTGTCAACTCTTTACAGTTGCAGAGTCCGCTTCCTCTCCGCTCCAATGGTCATTGTATATATTAGAAAGAAAAAAGAAAAGAAAAACTTCACTCAAAAAGAAGGAAACATATTGAAATTGGCATGTCTGATCTGATTTGTTCAGTTTTACATGACATGAGAAGCAGCAGACTCGGCAGCCCTTGATAACTGGGGTCAAAGGAACCCCCAGGTCACTTCTGTGCACCAGTGCATGTTCCATATCGAGTGCCAGTTCTCCCCCTCAGAGTGTCCTGTCTGCCATGGTTTGTTTCCGTGCTGTGTTTCATTATCCAGCTAGTGTCCGCGCAGTGCTTCAAGATTGGTCCCATCTGAATATGGCAAGGCATCACCTGCTGTTGAATGGGCCATTGTGAACTAAATGCCAGACAGGGAAACTGCTGAAAAAGAAATGTTCCCATCTTTTAAGCTGACATTTTCCACAGAGGGCAGAAATAATATTATATAGGCCCAGCACAACTGTTACCAATACCACAGCACACTTTTATCTGCAACCCTCCCCCCCCCCCCCCCCCCCACACACACACACACACACACACACACACGCACACACACGCAACAACGCACACTTCCTCTTGGCAGGAGCCTCAACAAAAGGCTTTGTTCTCCCCTCATTAAGTGCACCCTGTACTGCACATGTGCACACCTGTGTACATATATTTTCACACGTCTTAGCCCTCACTTTGAGTTTGAGATGAATAACCCCATTGAGATTGCTGCCATGTTTACTTTAACCCAGGATGAAAGTGTCATGTAGATGGGTATCTGATTGGGTCAGAGGGGAAGATGAGAGGTGTGTAGAATAGATCACAGATGCCCAACACTTTCAACCAGCCTCCCCAGCCCAGCACCAGCACCAGCAGTGATCTCTGGGAAAACCGGATACAGTCTGGCTCTGCTCTCAGCTGGAGAGGAAAAGATGCTTGTCATAGATTAGCCGTCACGCTGTTAGCATTAGCTTAAGCTCCTGCTGCATGAGATAACAGGTGGCGGTGAGGCCCAAGCCCCAGTAGCTGAGTTGGACCAGGTTAAGGCTGTGTGCACACCACCAGCTTTATGTATTCTCCCCACGCAGGGTTTCAACAGAGGGCCCTGCTCCTGTCTAAAACCCACGCTCACCACTTGCAAATGGAGTGCAATGAGATGTGAAATTTCCACTGGGTGCCCTGATGCTTCCTTCTACACATTTCCATTTGCAGTCAGGAAGCTTATGAGTCTACAGCTGTATCTGAGTGAGTGTGCATAGTTGTGAAAGGGAGGGAGGTGAGAAAGAGTACATCTGTGTGCCTGTTTGTGTGAATATGTCAACAGACGCTGCTTGTCTGAACATTGGAATACAGGCAGGCAGCATTTTCTGTTCCTCTCTCTGCCTGATGGGCAAAGTCACGGTCGACTGAGCTGAGCCAGGCCGAGCAGCGCTGTCCTGTTCTGTGTTGTGCTAGCCTAAGCTAAGCCAGGTCTGGCAGCGCAGGTGCTGCTCAACTGGTCTAATTACCCAGTGTTATGCCACCTAGCTGATGAGCTAATTACAGCATCCGCCTGTTTTCATCTCAATCTGGAAAGCCAGTAAACACAATGTGTTGTTAGCACACACAGACACAGCAATAAAAAACCACACATTGAAATCTTTGCCAGACAAAAACACACATGTTCATGCACACATACCCGTACGGCAGCTGTCACCTATCCAGTGGCAAACAAACCCAACCTAGCCCGCTCCAGGAAATGATAATGTTCCTTCAAACACATTAAATTGCACTTGCCAAACTAATGGGGGTAATGCCCTCCCACTGACTGTCTCTTACATTGCTGGACCTCAGAAATAGATGTAAGGACCATTAAAAGTTCTGTTGGTCTCATCAAGTATGTAACACGGTCAAAATGTGAGCATCCTCTTATTTCCACTTTCACTTAGTTCAAAGAATTGAATGTTACATTAGAGCTCCTTTTGATAAGGGTGCAGGTGGTCCTGGCATGACGTGGTTAATGCCTTACTGTGTGTTTCTGTCACGTCAGGAAGCGGGCATCACCCCTCCCCAAAGATGACAACTCAGGCGGGGTGAAAGACTCTCTACTGGCCAACTCATCCGATCCTGTGGAAATGAGAAGACTCAACTACCAGACCCCAGGTAAGCCTAACATTAGCCTAACAGTTATACATATGTCTACATTGTACAAACCAGAAACTCTTCATAATAACTCTGATATGTGATGTACACAAGATAAACCTTCACTTGTTGTCTTGGCTAATTGGTAAACTGAGGAAAGTTTGTTGCACTTTGCAAGTTTGTTAACCATAGTGTACATGTGTCAGCTTATAAGTCAGGGCTGGAAAACAATTCAACTGTTATTAACTGTGCTAAGGAAGTTATGTTTTTACAATTATTAGTTTGTTAAAAAGGTAACCATACCAGTTAGGAGAGATTTGGAGGATGAGTGTTGTGGATGATTTTTTAAAGAATTCTTAATCATTGGGCGATGATGGCTAGTTTTTCTTGCAGTTCCACAAATAATGCATGGCATGCCTTCATGGAGGTCTGTCTGAGTGGCTTTCAGTTCATTCTGCTTAGTAAGACAAAAATTGCAATCCTCCATGGAATTCATAAGATGATCCTATCTTCAATGTTGGAAAGAAAATATTGTGATGTTTTGAGGTTTTGCTTACGGACCCAGATGCAGACACCAAGACAGTGGTATAGGTAAAAGCAGTTTATTACAAGTCTTGTAGTTTCATAAGGAGACAACTCAAACTTAAGTATTGGTTGTGGTTCTAGAAGGTTCGGCTGGAACGCAGAAGAGTGAAGGTTGCTCAGGAACAAGGAGCCTGGGCGGCTGGGCTCCAGGAATCACGTGGTCTAGGGGCAATAGAGGAGAGAAAAAAAACTTCTCCAAAAGAGGTTACACTAAAGAAAAGGTGCACCAAAATGATTCTGCTGAAGATTGCAGCCAAAACTATTGGACATGTCAAAGATGAACAAGTGGAGTGTAATCGAGGGGTTGTACTGTGGTAAATGAGCTGGTGACTCCAAGGTGCGCAGGTCGCGGGGGCTCCAGTGCCCAGGAAGCCACAGGACAATACTATGACAGATATCTAAAGGTGACTCGTACCTTTAATCATATCCTATATTATCTTGCATTTATACACTTTTTTTGCCTCAGTTGGACAGTATTGCTTCGTGGAATGATATTTTTCTTCATTCTAGCTAAACAGACTTTCAAAAGACACCCTTCTCTGAGCATGGAGCGCCTGCCTCCATGTTCTTTTAATGGGTCTCTTGTTTATTAGTGTTGCTTTATAAAATTCATTTTTCTTTCTTATTATTTGTGCTCTGGGCATAAATCTGACTGACCAAGATTGGTCAATAAGATAAAATAAAACATCATACCCAGCTCTAGACGGTGTCAATGGAGTGAGGCCGGGTTAATTCAAATTCCTTCCACACACAGTGGTAATGTGTGTTTGTGGAGGAGGGGCTGTGTCAGGCTGCCCGCCTCAGCATCAGCCTTCGTCCTTTTTCCACCTGATCTCCTCCCTCGGCCCTCCTTCCTCCATGAGCTCCTTTCATTTCCCCTTGCTGGTAATGAGTCCTGCTGCCTCTGATGTGAAGGTGAGCCAGGCGGAGGGAACAATGGAGCTGAGAGAAAATGTCAACCCCGGTGCACACGTGTCAGTACATGTTTCTGTGTGTTTTCCATGTGCGTATGTTTCCCTTCTCATGGGTTATTAAAGATCCCATTCGCCATACACACCAATCGCTTTTGAACCCCTGCAGAGGAATTAAGCGGCTCTGTAAGAGCCCTGTTCTCCTGTCCTCCCACCCCACTTCTTTCCTCTTTTGTCTTCCATTTTCCCTGTAGGGTAATATCTCTCTTGTCTTCCACTCTCTTTCTCTTCCTCTCGCTTCCTGTCTCCTGCTCTTTCTCTCTCACTCTCTTTGCACATCAGCATTTATCTCGTTTTTTTCTCCACTTCGCTGCTTATCAAAAATCACCAATGCAGTGTGTCGTGTGAAAACATGAAAAGACATCAAGGCTGAGCTGAGTGAAAATTGAGCAGCCCATCACTTGTTTCTCATTGTTCCTTTTTTTTTTGATTTGCCTACAGAAGATGGACATTCACTCACTCATTGTGGTTTTTGTTAATTGGTCCAACTGATTGCAGCTTATGACTCCGGCACATTGGTTTGTTTTACAGACTAACAGGCTTTACCTTTTGGCATTCCAGCAGCAGTTGCCCGGTTGTATGAATGAACTGATCTGGTTTAACCTTGATAGGCATGGTTCAGATAGTATCTGCAAATACTCTACCTAGATTGCCTGCAGTTCCGGTAAAGCATGTATTGCCAGTAGATTAAAGGGAAATGCTGGTTTTTGAATGAGAAGGGTTTTAGTTTAGAGTTAGAGTTAGTTTAGACCTTATTTCTGTCAGTTATAATGAGATTGTACTCAGCAAGTTAATTGCTGTTGTCTGGGAATATTTATTGCATTTCATTACTTGCATCTACTAAAATTTAATGGAATGACTTCCTGTTGGTATAGTTATGCATGTGCATTTTTTAAAACAAGATTGTGGACGTACACATTTTTTATTTTACCTCCAAATAAAGTGGCTTAGAACTTTTCATGTAATTATAGCCTCTCAGATTGTCCAACCACACACTTTTACTGTTCCTACATCTCAGTCAATATGTTCTTGATTATAAAACTATGACAATAACACCCAGGCAAAATGAAAATCACTTCAGACAACACAAAAGCATTGCCCTCCACTTTGTGGTGAATTTTTCACTGAGCAGTCACAGGGGAGTACTTTAAAGTCAAGCTTTGTATGCACTCCTGTATAACAGTCTAAACTACACCACTTGAATTGTCCTGAGAGGAGAATCGTCACCTGCTGTGCACTCCCAACTAGTTCAAAAGGTTATTTGCAGATACTGTTTGGCCCCTGGACTGTTGTTGAGCCATCTCCATTGATTGAGTGTTCTTCTTCTTCCTCCCTTCTTCGCTGTCTTCTCTCCACAGGTCCCAGCTCTCATCGCTGCCCCAACACTCCAAGTTAGTCTGCACTGTCACCTATTGTGTATTCCCAACACATGCAGCCTCTGTCCCTCTCTTTCTCACGCTCACACCCACTCCTGATACCATTGTCCCCCAATGCAATCCTGACAGACATCACAAGCCCTCAAGCTTGTAGCCTCTGCTACTCCAAGGATGCTACAGTGTCCTCTATTGGCTGTGAGCTTGCCACAACACTTTTTTGGTGTGGAAGGGAAGGGACCGAGTGTTTCCATGGATAGTTGAACAGTGTGGACAGTTACACTTGCTGTGCATAAGCCTTGTTATCTGTGGCTGTAAAAGACCTGATTGAAAACATATAAACACACACATACACACACACACACTAATGTCCCACTGTGTGATAGTATTAAATTAGTGTAATTGGTCAGGTCTCATCTTGTGCAGTGTCGAGAGTTACCAGCCATTAGCCACCAACATTACAGCAATAATGAGCTTCCAGCAGCTGCACATTTTAAAGCATGACCCCATGACCTTACAGATGCGCTCAGCCAAAGGCACTAAATTTAATATGTATACATTTTTCAAATGTCTTTCTGATCCCTGTGTGGGTAATAATGCACTTTAGAGATTCTTCATGCTTTACAGTTAACTTTGAACACGTAAGGCAAGTTCCCAGCAATCCGTTTAAGTGCAGAGCCGTGCCAAGTTCAGAGGCACAGGGGAATTTGTGTCGGTAGATTAGCAATAAATCATCCAATAACCCGGCGATGAGAAATCTACAGGCGGCAGGGGGGTTGTTTGAAATTAATCCAGCCCAAGCGCTCCAGGCTGGGCCGAAAGATAGTCTATTGTTGGGGAAAAGATTTTCGAAGAAATGAGGTTTGGCTGGTGACCAGTCAGTTTTTTTTATTGTTGTTTTTTTCCTCCTCTCTGGGAAGTGACAGTGTGACTGATTTGTAGAGACTAGAGTGGGTTCTTGCTCTGATCCCACCTCTGTCACCAGTTGAACGCTGTGCATTCAGAGAGATGTCTGCCTCCTGCTTCTCTCATGTGCATTGCTGTGCCAGCCCCACCTTTGTCCATCTCACCTTAGCATGACAATATCGCTAAATGTCACCAGCCTGTCTCAACTTTTGTGTTCTCTCTCTCTCTCTCTCTCTGTCCCTCACTCTCTCCCTCTCTCTCTCTCTCTCTCCCTCTCTCTCCCTCTGTCTGCCTCCTGCTTCTCTCATGTGCATTGCTGTGCCAGCCCCACCTTTGTCCATCTCACCTTAGCATGACAATATCGCTAAATGTCACCAGCCTGTCTCAACTTTTGTGTTCTCTCTCTCTCTCTCTCTCTGTCCCTCACTCTCTCCCTCTCTCTCTCTCTCTCTCTCTCTCTCTCTCTCCCTCACTCACTCACCTTCTTGTCATGCATTGTTGAACAAAGTGCGCTCTCCTCACCGTTTCACAGCCACCTCGTGGTCCCACTGGCAGCTTCACTCACCCTGTGGTCCAAAAAGCATCTGTGTCCATCCTTGTGCATGTTTGATGTAGAATTAGACCAATCTCACTCCCCCTCTCCCCTCTTCCTCCTCTTCCTCTCCCAGGAATGAGGGAGCACCCGCCCATTCCTGTTGTCGACCTGGCTGACCACATAGAGCGACTGAAGGCCAATGATGGCCTGCGCTTTTCCCAAGAGTATGAGGTAAGCACCGTGCCCTAATTCTGCATCAGTGCATCCCTATCTTTCAACAGCACAAATGAGTTGTGTTGCATAAGGTGTCTAAGTGGAAGTTTTGTGTTTATGCCTCTTTGATCCCATATGCATGTATTCTAATGGATAATGTACGACTTCTTTCTCAGATAATCATTTTTAGAACTCTATTACCATTCCCACCAGGAAACCAACTCTTACATTAAATACTACGGGATGCTTTGTCACAAAACAAGCAGGTGGCTGGTTGTTTCAGCAATCTGTACGCGTCTTGATGTTTCCCCTAAGAATATTATTTTGCAAGCTCCCTCTCTGATGCAACTCAGTGAGGGATTATCTCTTGTCAGTGTTCTTCTACCAAAAGGGGAGCAAATTTGCATTTAAAGTGGCACATAGTAGTTGGTTTGGGGACAAAGCGAGGCCAGATGAAGAGGAGAATCATCCTTGAATACAGAAAAACAAGAGCTGCCTTTTAATTATTTGTTCTGATCGTTTGATCTGTTTTCTCTAATCGGCTCTATTACTCACATTGATGGATCCAACAAGGATGTTGGAATGATTGCAATTTTTTTTCCTCTTTTTTTTTTAACTTTGCTTAAAAGCTATGCATGTAATTGCCTCTGTTTTTCTGTGGCAAGCAAATGTTGCAACAGTGTGAAATTCTCTGTGATTTGTCACTAACAGAAACAACTATTTTTTTTTATTTACCCTTTAGTGAACATAACTGAAAGCCCAAACTTTTGTCAACATTGTAAAACTGATCTATCTGTCCAGTGTTACTATTATATATAACCACTCCTTTATTTTCCTTATTAAAAACTTTTTAAACTGTATTTTTTGCTTAAGTTGACATATGAAGGCCTTTTTCATTCAGGTTTAAAGCTACCTAAGCCCTGTTTCGTCTTTATTTGGTGCCCTAAAATTTTAACAAAATACATATTTTGTTGAAAATTACTAGAGTATGGAAATCAGTTGTTAGGACTGTTTAGCTTGTCTGGGCTACACAATGTGACAGCATTGGGCGGGCCAAAAAACATCAGAGATAAATAGCTTTTTTTTTACCTACATACTATGCTCAAAACATTTTCTGTACAATCAAAAATTTGTACAGTTTTTCTGGGGCTTCACCCTCAGCTACAAAAAGTATAGAAAGGTAGGAAAAACATGTTTTGTACTGCACATTTAAAAGAATAAGATGTGTTTTGTGAAATTTTCGAGCCGAAAAGACTTCTTTAAAGCAAAATTTTTTCCTCCCATTCTAATAACTATGCTACAAATTCCCCAATCAGGAAGGGAGTGTTTTTGTTAAAGATGTGTTAGCTGAATCATAATACTGAGAGGTGTTTCTAATTATATGTCCACTCCGTTTATATCATAGAGGCATATGAAAAGCTTGGTCTTCTGTGAAAACTTTAAAAAGGCCCCAAGAGAAAGTACACAATCATTATATGTTTGGATGCAAATGCATCTTTTGCGTAACATAATATTCTAATTGAGTTTTTATCTTGTTTAGTGCAAAATTGATAGCAAACTAGGGAGATAATTAGGTCTTGGTAATTAAAAACAAAAAATTTGCACTTATTAAGTGCTTTCTTGTGTTGCTCACCGCCTCTCCATTGCACTGCTCTCACAGCCTGTTCAGTTAGCGTAAACGAACAAAACTAGAGAAGGGGCTTGGACTACTGCAGGCCACCAGCCCGGTCCCATTCCAAGCCAAGGAAGACCCCCTCTGTGGCCCGGCAGATATTTCAGGTGGTCTGACGCTTCCTTTAACACTGATGTTTTCGGACTGTTTTCTTTTTTTCGTATTTGCTAGCGTGGTGAGAGAAATTGGCAAAGCTGATATCATCAGTAGCAACAGACTTGCACTCGCAAGACTTTCACTGTTGAGCTATTTGGAGTTATAATAAAAGACTATTATTATATAAGCACTTCATAATTTTACATTTTTTTCTAAAATAAATATCAAATACATGGAAATAAGTCTGAAATAGTTTGGATATAACCTGTATTTCTTATTTTCTTTTCCAATGGAAATGCCACTTCAGTCTTTATTGCTACATTTTGAGAGCTAGTAATCAAAGAAAAGCCAGTTTGCTGTGCCTGACTGTTCTGAATTGACTGACAGTTACTTCATTGTTCAGGCAAATTAACAGCCCTCTTAACATCCAGGACAATAGTGTTGTCTTTTTATGGCCAAGAATGCAGATCTCTGCTCTCCCCAGATTAGCGTTGCAACATGAATTTTATCCATCATCCAAAAATTATTATTATATTTGAGCCATCAGGTTTGGATGTGGAATAACCTCTATTAATTCAATTAGAGCAGCTGCCATTTTAGGTAAGTGAAGGAATTTTAAAGGTGTTGTTCTGACTCTTG
>KV751378.1:762579-780498 GCA_001698575.1 Mola mola | reverse complement strand
CATGGTTCCAGTGTGAGCTGAGGCGGATCGATACAGAATAACAAGAGACTCTGTGACGTTATCGTTATCGCCAAGGGATGGGAGGCCGTCACATATCATCCCAGATCAATATGTATGCAGTCTACTATCGCCTTAGCCCAAGAGACAAATGACGAAAGAAAGAAAGGGTTTGAGAGGCTGCTGGAACAGAGCGGGTGGCAGAAATAGAAGAAAAGACAGGAAGACAAAGATGAGAGGATGACAGTTACAGCAACAAGTCGAGCATGTGACTCTCTGAATTAGGTAATTCAATAGGTCCATTGTAAAGGGAGACGATGAGTGTTTGTGGTTGCCTGCAAGCCTCAACAAAAGTCTTGCTCATTTCCCATCTGAAAAGAACCATCCAGTTTGATTTAAAAAATGAAGGGATATTCTGGGTCAGGGGTCACTTTTGGGAGATGATTTAAAACAACAAAACAAATTCCTTAACATTTCGCCTTGGTTTGAATTCCAGGCATCAAGCGCCAAGAAAGCATAAATCTGGTTCATGCACCAATAGTATGTTGACAGCTTAACTCCCCTCAGCAGTATAAAGCCACATACCTGACCACGCTCTGGCTTTTCATGACACTTGATGTCGGTGCATGTTCCATTTAAAAGTTTTGTTTCCAGAGCATGCTGCGGTTTAATGGTGACAACAGACTGTGAGGTCACTGTGACCTATTCCCTCACCTCCTGTGTTGTTCAATTTGATCTATGTGGCACTCAGGAGCATTTCTTTGTGTTCCTGTTTTCTTCTGTTACCCCTCCCTCTGTCTGCGTCGTTGTGTGCACCCTCTCTTTCTCTCATCTTTCTGTCTCGTTTTCCTCCTGTCCTCTGTCACAGTCAATTGATCCAAGCCAGCAGTTTACCTGGGAGAACTCCAACATGGAAGTCAACAAGCCAAAGAATCGCTATGCAAATGTCATTGCCTACGATCACTCCAGAGTGGTGCTCACCTCTGTTGATGGTAGGAGCCTATCTAACCACTTCACCCTTCAGATAGCCATTGAGTGCAGCTGTCATTGGCTAAAACCTCTCTCACAAGGAGGACATTACCAAGGACAATTTTTTGTGCCAGCAGCTGTTGCTTTACAAAGCTCAAATTTTATCCACCAAGCACAAACAGTATATCCTTCTGTCATAGATATTAAGTGCTCATAACCTGTAGGAATGTACTGGAATGTACTTAAACCATATGATTGACAGAAAGACAAAAACAGTAAAGATTCATATCTTAAGAAACTTTATTAGGTCCAATTAATAATGTAGGGTAATATAAAGATTACAGCCTTACTACATGTCTTTATTACAGCTGTCCCAGGCAGTGACTACATCAATGCCAACTACATTGATGGCTACAGGAAGCAGAATGCCTACATCGCCACACAGGGGCCACTGCCAGAGACACTGAGTGACTTCTGGAGGATGGTATGGGAGCAAAGATCCAACACCATCGTCATGATGACCAGACTGGAAGAGAAGTCACGGGTAAGAAGGCTCTCACAGGATCAGTGTCACCTCACATTCCCGTTAAAAGCCAGTTGTGCTTGCACCTGTCGCATTGCTATTTAAACAGCAGCACTTCAGTACAAGACAGGTGTGTGATCTGGTGGACATTCTGCCTCTGCAGACTCCCAAATGTGTGTCCAATCTCATTTGGCCACAGATGCACAGATCTTTAACTGAGGAGGAAGCGGGCTGCTGCATATCCCCGTGATGTGTGGATCACAGTCTGCGGATCAGGCAGGCTATTATCAGTCTGATTATTAGAGGATAGGATGCGGGTGGGTAAAGTAATTTTCAATGAGCGGTATTAATTACATTACCTGCTGCAGCCCCCGAGCACTGCTCCACTGTGAATAAGATAGCACCCATATAGTCATTCACTGTAAAACACATTTAAATAAGGCAATCAATCACTGCCTTCAAAACAATAAAGTCTTTCTGATGTATTTATTTATTGACATGCACATACTCAAAGATTTTATTGTGTGCATCATTCATTAGTAATAAACAAGTTTTGAACTCAATTACTCTAAATAATTCATTGGTGTAATAACTAGTAAATAATGATACTATTTGTAAAATGCAAATCAAAAATGCCAAAAACATATTTTCCTGTTGCAAACACATTTGCCTGCAGTGGATCGTTAAAACAGAAGGTTTGAGTCGATGTCAGTTTTATGCCTCTGCCTGCTCTCCAACCAGTAAACCCACAGCTGCTCTGAATGGTTAGAGTAGCATTACTAGAAGGAAAACTTAAAAAATGTATTGTAAAACTTTATAGCCCCTGAAGTCAGTAGTACTGCCACATACAAGACAGACGCTGTTTGAAAGTTAATATGTGGCCAGAAGTGGAGTTTCCTGACATATATATTTATGTAGTTCTACACCAGGAAGTAACATTACACCAAACAAAACCTGAAGGCATATAGAAGCCCAGTCCTACTTTAAAACAGGATTTGTCAGCCTGATCAAAGTCACAAGAACTTCAAAGGATAATTGTTTTTTTCTTTGGACAGTATTGCTTCATGTTGTGTCTCTTCTCTTCAGTCTTCAGCGATCTCGAAAAAACTTCCACAGGAATTCCTTCTAAAACTGTTTGTGGAGTAAAATTGCACAACAGCTTTTTACCATTCCCCAGTTCCTCTCCTGCTGAGTTACCTTATCAACATGCCCTTGTTGTGATTAGCGATGTGGACCCAAACGCAGACACATACCAACGTGGAGATGAATGAAGCAGGTTTTATTGCTAGGAAAGTGGGGAATGGAGGTGGATGACGCGGGGATGAAGCAGGCCGAGGCAGAGGACTGGAGTGCTGAGATGAGTGAGGGAGAAGGGCTGGCAGGAAGAAGCAGGCGGTAGTGGGTTGGAGAGCTGCCAAGCAGGCAGGCAGGCGAGTAGTGGTCCAGGAGTACTGGAGAGAGAAACAACAGTTAAGAACACAACCAACTTGGAAAGATCTCGAGACAAGTGAGAGGCCTGAAGCGTAAGCTACCACTGAAGTGGATTCAACGATCTGGCGATGAGTGGGTGAAGAGCCGGGGTAGATATACTGCAGGCTGATGAATTGATGAGAGGCAGGTGAACAGACTGGGAGAGGTGATGAGCTGATTGCAGACAGGACTGTAGAGCCGGGAGCCAGGAGAGCCACGCCCAGGCCAACACACACACCCACACAAACAAAACAAACACAGAGAGAGACAGACAGGGGAGCACTGGAAACACAGGGAGGGGGGAAAACACAGGGAAACACCACGGAATTGTCCGGTACCTTTATGGCCCTCTACCAATAATAAGAAGCATTTTTGGCTAAGTGATGGCCATATTTTTCTGTAGTTGGCATTTTGATTTAAATAATAATGCTGATTCTGTCTCATTCATTATATAGAAAATCAGTGAGCTCCATTCTTGATTGTTACATAATTATTTTTGCAGCACTTTGCTGAAGTTTCATAGTCATAGAGTGTCACATTTGTGTTTGCTCACTCTGAATTTGGCTCTTAAGTTGCTCTAAAGTTGGAGTTAAAAGGAACATCACCCAGCAACACCCATGTGCTCCTAAAAATACATTCAGGCAATAGAAGAACACAGCGACAACTTGAATTTCAAACTTAGGTTTATTTAATTACCATCACAGAATCATGTTCATGAATTCGTTGAGGCAAAGTATCATAGTGGATCCCTGCCAGTAAGTGGCACTTTAATAGTGTGTGCATAGGCCCTAATAAAAGAAAGTCCCTTGACTAAAGACTGGTAAAAGTAGAAGAGCTCATTCCCACAATTCTAAAAATTTATTTTTTTTTGGAGGTAGGGAGTGATGGTAAGGAATATTACCTGAAGCTCTCAGTTCATCGTCCAGTACAAATAGTGAGTCTTCTTTTTCAAATAAAGATCCAAACACATCGACCATCATCTGTGTTGATTTTGAGCCCCTGATGCAGTCACTTTAAACAAATGGTGTACGCCAGAGCTCATTTTGGAACAGAGCTCATTTAGACGTACCTCAAAATACCCACAGCACTGATATGTTCGATTGGATGATATTTCAGCGAGGATGACATCCTTGTGACCTCTGTTCAATAGATTAAGTTTCAGGGATTTTTGCCCATTTCTCTCTGATACACACAGGCATACACATATGGTGAGTTAGTCAGCCTCCCACCACTCAGCCAGACTGATGTCTTATGCAGGAGCTTGACAAATATGATGACATCCAGCAGCAGGCAAATTTGAGTTTCTAGTTAGTGGAAAAACAAAAAGGTCAGGATTCGAAATGAGACTAGAGATATTACTCCCTTGTGTGTGTGTGTGTGTGTGTGTGTGTTTGTGTAGATAAGGCGTCTGTGTCTTCTGCAATAGGCCAGGTGATGACATGGGAGAAGCAAAAAGCTTCAAAGCAGATGATAGTGAAGGCTGCAGTCAGTGTACGTGTTTGTCTGGATCTTTTTATGTGTGTTTGCTAAGGAGAGAATATGCTTCCCAAGCACATACCGGCGCCCGGAGATATTCATTACAGTGGTGACTGCTAATCCATATGTTTGTACTGCAAGTGGTTGCCCATCACTCAATTGAGTTTCTCCTCCGTGCTGTACCGCTGCCTCTGAATGGGAGCTGTCACCAAGGGAGGTAAAATTAAAGGGGGTGAATTTTAGCTCATTTTGTCAGTCGATTCTTACCAGCTTGCTGAGACAGCGAAGGCGCTTCCAAATGTCAACTCGGCTCTGTAGTATCAATATGATTAGCTTGCCCGCGCCACATTTCTTCCTCTCAAGTTATCCAAATCAATAGCAGCAAGTCCCGGCAATTCTGACGTTGAAACAGAGTTTGTGTTGGCTTTTAGTCGAAGAAACTTAGCGAGGAGGATACATTTTTATGAACCGAACCCAGCCCACGGGTTTTTCCAAGTAGGATTGTAGTCTTGAAAATTTCCATTGAGAATCTACGGAGCCCCAAAGCTAGAAACGAGACCAATCAGTAGGCACTCCCAGACTCCTCTCCAACGCTTTAGGTGTTATTAAAATCAAATGAGACATGATTGTGAGACCCCATGGTAAATGTTCAAGTCCAAATTTTTCAGAGGTAATTTAGAACATATTAGATCAACATTTCCTGATATTGCTTTTTTAAAGACAGCAGCCAAACTCCAGTGACAGCCGCTCATGACTTTGATCAATCTAAAGAGGAGGGATTCATGTTAGAAGTAAAGAGCACTAAAAAGTCTTTTCTTGTTCCAATGTACTGCCAATTGGGCCTTGTCAAAAAGAAGAATTAACAGAAAATTGTGGCCGTAGCCAACCTGTCATTTTAGTTGATACACAGAGTAAAGCAGAGCCACTCAGAGCCAGTGTTTGGACGATTTTTATCCTCGTCCTGATGACATTTGTTCTCTGCGCATATGGAGCCAGGAGCCTGAACCTGCTGTCCCTTTGTGACAATCAAGGGCAGGTTTTTTAGACACATTTCACCACATAATACAGCACCCTGTCATTATCAATGTACCAAAAGCCTACATTACAAAGAGTTGCAAACCACCCGACAATTAGCTAATTGAAAATGATCACACGCTGCTAAAAAACAAAGTGGGCTTTTCAATGCCCTTTTGAAGCCTGCTTCAAATGCAGACACACATGGCTGCGCATGCTCGTTTCGCTTGAGCTCATTTTTCAGTAGGTACAGGAGCTGACTCTGAGACTTCGGTTTTTAATTAGACAGTGGACGAAGCCTTTGATCTGACCTCTCTAATGTTCCCTCCTTGTTAATCAGTGTGATCCTACAAGCCTCTCACTAGCCTCGTGGTGGATGTTAGCTGCAGTTCACTCCTGACTGTGTGCCCTCTGTCTTGCTCTGCCAGGTGAAGTGTGACCAGTACTGGCCGTCACGAGGAACCGAGACCTATGGGATGATCCAGGTCACCATGCTGGACACAGTGGAGTTGGCCACTTACAGCGTCCGTACTTTTGCCCTCTACAAGGTACAGTGCTGCCATTTTCATCTGCAATTACTTAATATATATATATAGCTGCTAATTGCAGGTGATGATCACTGAGGTCACTGTTTAAGATGTAATTTCTTATATTCCTGGAGACAGATAGAGGCTATCACGACTTTTTCTTCCTGCTATAATTGGTTTTTAACATCCAGGATTTTCTCTTGTTCTCGGGAGGGCAATAAGAGATTTCTCTTTGCTTCATATGCTTTAGTGCAATGATAATGTGACTGATCTTTTCCATGGTTTCTCCTTCACCCAATCGTTTTATATTACTTGCCTTTAATTTCTAACATTAGTATAATGCCTCATTAAAAGAAAAGCTGGAGAGGTTACCTGTTTTCAGTTAGGAATCAGGAACAACAAAAAACACTTAAAATAAATATGATATGGATCATTTACACTTACCATTGCAGAATCCTCACAGACAATTAAAGCACATTATGTGTTACCACTCAAGACCTTTGCGTTAAATACCAACACTTCTGACAGTTAAATCATTTGTGCTTTTTAAACATTTATCCAGCAAGCAAAAACAGTCTGATCACAGTGTCTTGATTCTAATTCCAACAAAGTTCAAACTACCACATTCATACTTTGGTGTACTTTCTTCCTGCAGAATGGCTCCAGTGAAAAGAGAGAGGTTAGGCAGTTCCAGTTCATGGCCTGGCCTGACCACGGGGTACCAGAATACCCCACCCCCATCCTGGCCTTCCTCCGACGGGTAAAGACATGTAATCCTCCAGATAACGGGCCAATGGTAGTCCACTGCAGGTGGGTGTAGAGGAGCTCGATATGTATACAGTATATGCAGTAAATGAACTGTGGATTTTAAGTCGGTAGAGAAACCACTCAGGATGCTTCTACAATCACTAACTTGGTGCACCATCTGCAGCAACACTTTCACTGCTGTCCAGCTCTCATGCTAGACGGAGTAAATCAGCTAAGAATTTACTCTGCATCACAGTTTTCTCAAAGCACCTTTATCGCTTCTCAATTTTTTATGACAGGGACCACACACAAAACCTCATTTAGTGTTTAGTTGCATTCTGTATAATAACTAGTAGATAGAGCAACCATGACATTACCTAGCGGGAGCTGTATTGTCCCTCGGTGTGGGCAGCTGTGGCTCTCACCATATTGGCTGTGCATGGAACTACCTGCCCAATGTGGAGTGCAGGTGGAGTTGAGACAAACCGATTGCTAAAAATCATCCACCTAGCTCAGGACTACCAAACGAAGTTATTGCTTTATGTATAACATACTGACCCTGTAACATCAAGGAATAGGTTCACATGAGTTTTCGCTTGCCTTTACTTTGTACGTGCTTGAGGTACATTTGTGATTACACTGGATTTTGCAGATACATGTTTGCTGCTGCTGCAGTTAAGAAGAGTGAAAATAAATCCACTTTTAAATCCTAAAGGTTTAAAAAAATATGGTCTGCGCCCATTTATTCCTCTATAAACTGCAGGTTTTGTTCACAGCTCTGTTCTCTGGCTCAGAGCAGCTGTCTGCTAGTTAGCAGGGTCACTTGCAAACCATATCCAAAACACCACAGCAAGCCATAGTGTATTCGTATATACTGTATATTACTTGTCTAATATTTGCATGAAAAATGTGCCAGCCTCAAGTGGCCATTTAAAGAACTCTTAAGTTTTTGCCACTTACTTCATTTTCAGCCCCTGAGGCTGGCTTCTGTTGTATTTAGATACCCATGCAGACATTTCATATGCACATATACAATTAGGGGGCAAAAGGCAGCAAAACAAATTTCACATTCAAAAAGCTGTAACCTCATTAAAGAAAACTTCCTGTTATACTCTTGGTTCAAGTATTAACTCAGTACTGTCAAGATTAAATACTTTACAGAGCTTCTCTCTCTTTCTCCCTCCATCAGTGCGGGCGTGGGCAGAACTGGCTGCTTCATTGTGATCGATGCCATGCTAGAACGCATGAAGCACGAGAAGACCGTCGACATCTATGGCCACGTGACGTGCATGCGAGCCCAAAGGAACTACATGGTCCAGACCGAAGACCAGTACATCTTCATCCACGAAGCCCTGCTGGAGGCGGCCACCTGCGGCAACACTGAGGTGCCAGCGCGGAACCTGTACGTCCACATTCAGAAACTCACCCAGCCCCCACCAGGCGAGACAGTTACCGCTGTGGAGCTGGAGTTCAAGGTGACTGATGAGCGCACACCTCTGACAAGAATTACTTAGAGCTAATTTTGTAAGCTTTGACGGAGACATACATTTGAATTGTTAATAGCACTGTAGTCCTATAGGATGAAATGAAGCACTGACTGTAAATTAACACCTTTCAGAACAGTGTTTTTCTGATTTATTCCGCACCGAATTTTTCAAAGGGCTGACACTTAACATTCTACAGGAAGTGGCAAAGCATGTGTCTCTCAATCCAGTCACATAGAGGTGTGAGCCTTATATATAAAGAAACGAATCTCTCCACAGGAATATGTCTCCATGACCTTGGTACAGCTACATTGATATGTTTCAGAGACAACATAAACACACATAAAAACACACAAAATGGCCAACACACACCTGCTGTTCAAGGTGAACTGCAATCACACGCACACCTTCTGTCAATATCCATCGACTGTGATGTCATTACACACTTTCCTCCCAGCACGGCTCTGCCATTAGCCCTCTTATGACTGTGATCCATTCTGTTTGAAGTGATAATAGCGTCTACACTCCTGCCAACGACTGAGAATGAAAGAGTGAGGGAATGATTGTGGATATATGATATGTGGAGGCCACAGCCCCCGTGCCCACACAGTCTGGCCACAGCGCGCACACACACACACACACATCAGTGTCCATGCACACTCCTGTGCCGTCCATCTGCGCTCTGTTCGCTGCCAGCAGCCAGCTCAACACTCCTACAATGCTCTACTGTACATACACTGGGACTTCATGTGAGGCAGGCACATCGCACTCAATAACACATAACAACAGCATTTCATTTATCATGACAGGAAACCTTAAGTCCAGGCAGATAGGGAAGTTATTCACGCTTCTTTGTTTGTTTACGCTAGGTGAGGGGGGGTCACTCATTTATTCTTTTATCCAACGCTTTCCCTGTTTGCCTTCTCCTTACCTTTCATTAAACAGAGACTGGCCAACTCCAAAGCCCACACATCACGCTTCATCAGCGCCAACTTGCCCTGCAACAAGTTCAAGAACCGCCTGGTCAACATCATGCCTTTCGAGTCCACCCGCGTCTGCCTGCAGCCCATCCGCGGCGTTGAGGGCTCGGACTACATCAACGCCAGCTGCATTGACGGCTACAGGTCAGCAAAGGACATTTTGAGATGAATTGCAATGACTATAAGCCTTAAGTACTGATTTGGAGGGGAAGGCTGCATTGTTCTACTTTCATCCCACTGTTAACAAATCCCAAGAAAAGACCAATCCACCAGTCTATTCCTCGATACTCTAACGCCCATGCTACCCTCTGTTTGACTCCCAAGAGACCTTGCATCAGTCAAGCCTGTTGATAAGATCACTTTATTTTTTGCCAATATAGCTACAATAAGAAAACATAATTCCTTTAATGGTGATTCAGTCCATTTTGTGGTAACCCGTTTTTTTCTGCATAATCCCCCAGTTTTTGGACACAGCAGCGGGAAATGTAAATGGTAAATGTCCTGTATTTATATAGCACTTTTCTAATCATTTTGACCACTCAGCGCTGTTACACTACCGGTTTTGCATTCACCCATTCACACACACATTCATGCATTTCTGGCTGTGACAACCTCAAGGGTGCCACCTGCTCATCAGGAGCCTTAACCATTAACACGCAGTCATACACCGATGGCACAGCATCAGGAGCAATTTGGGGTTCAGTGTCTTGCTCAAAGACATGTTTACTGCAGGGTCTGGGATCAAACGAGGAGCTTTCCGTTCACTGGACAACTACTCTAGCAACTGGGCCACAGCCGCAGGAAAGCGATCCTAAACATGCCTGTTGGTATATGTTAACTTTTCCAGTTACTCTCTAACTCCCGAAATAATCCCACATTTCCTCTGAAGCAGATGCAGTCGTGTTTAAGTTAAATCCCACAGTGTTTTTACGGCATATCCAGTGTCCTGGAGTGCTGATTCGAATCTCACTGTCCTCACATTGTCTTCCTGGCTGCACTGAATATGACAGGCCTGTGCTTGTTATATGCTATCAGAAATTGTTACAGGTGTCAAAAAAATACAGTAGCTATTCACATTATGTAGATCAAAGTACGGGCCTGAGGTTGAGACTGCAGTGAGCAGTATCCAGTCGCAAGAAATTCTCCCATCTTTGTCACATTGAGCCACTACTGCTTTCATGTCTAAGCTACTGCCTGCCCTCGTACGTTCTGTGAGTCCAAAATTGCTTCCGAGGGTGAGGAAGATGAAAAGGCTGCCGTCTGTTTTATATGTATTTAAGAAGGGGAGGGGGTGGATTTTGCCAGCCTGAAATGCCACTCAGTCCGTTGGGGTCCTGCTTCGTACTAGGCTGTGACAGAGGCAACACCTCCACCCCCACCCCCCAACTCCCTTCCATTCTTCAGCCCTGTTGTTAATGAGAAGTTGCCCTGCAGAGGCCAATCCTGCATTGCTGCTATTTAAATAGCATAATTGCAGAAAGAGAGTCTTGTAATGAAGTGTGTTTCCCAAACACTCCTCTCTCCAGAGATGCTTTCTCTCCCTTTCCTTCTGTATTTTTTAACCCCTTTCTATCTCTCTCTCTCTCTCTCTCGGTTTTCTTCCACAATGTGTCCTTTTTGCACCTCTTGCTGCTCTCCCTCCCCTCCTACCCTCTTCCTCCACTCACTTGCCAGTTTAATTTTCCATGCAGACATCATTGCAGAGACAGACATATCCGGGTGGGGACCTGTTGTGTGCACCAGTGGCTCGGTGTGATTAAGCTGCTTTTAAAGCCCGGGCATAAATAAAAACTAAACGGGGGCCTCCAGTGCCCTTCACCCAAGCTCCTTCAAGAAAAGCCAATAATGTGCTAAGCTAATGAGAGGCGAGCCATTGATTCCAGCTATGCTATCAGGGTGCGAGCTGTGCTGTGGATATGCTCCGATGCAGGCTGGAGTTTTAGCATTGTAATGAGGTTGAAATGAAACACTGTGTCCTCGAGCACTGCAGTCATGTGGGATGATGCGGAGGGCGCTTTGTGCTGTTTGGTAGCAAACTCATCAGGACACTATGTTCAGTGGAATCAGTGCTTTTTGATACAGTTCAAATTGTTTGTGTTTTGGCTATGGGCTGTTATGGGGAAGAGTTTAGAGCTGTCCCCCCTATCAATTTGAAATTTAGCATTCATCCCCTCCTTAGCTCGCTTTCTGTCTCCCCTGGTCGTACAACCCCCTCTTCTTCATTCTTGTTTTCTTTCTGTGCCTCCTCAGCAGTTGGTCCTAATTTGCAGTCTGATGACCGGCTGGAGAGAGAGGCACTCTCACTCTTTTCATCTCCTCACATGCACTTCTCCCCCACACCTTCTCCCGCCAGTTTGTACATCAAAACTCTTTACTTGGCATTTCTTTTTCCCTTCCGTTTTCATCTCTTTAATTTGATTTCTCTCTCTGTTGCCTCGCTCTCCTCGTACAACACCCCCTCTCCTCCCTCCGCCAATCTGTTGTTTCTTTATTTTTGTGTGAGCGAGGCCCTGAGCATATTCTAATCTCCCGGTTCCACATTAGTGCCTCGCCTGCAGCACCTTCATTAGTTGCTCAGCCGTGGCTCAGTGTGAGTTGTAGCGTATCTCAATATACATGTGAAACTCCTGCACGCACACATCGGTACACCTGGATGCTTGCATGTGCGGTAGACATGTGAGTGTGTGCAAGGCTGTTGCCCCAGGACCCCTCAGCTGCCTCTCACTCTATTGAGCGGGGCACTGCTGCCACCTGCTGTCTGGCTGAGAAAGTGTTCCTCGAGAACAAAGTCACGTAGGACACCAGCACAGATCTGGCACCTTAGAGGATGAGCTCATCTCTAGTTTAGCGAGCATATCAAGTGCTCTTTCTATCTCATTCACCCATTCTTTGACAGAGAGGAAGGAGGACGAAGGATTGAATTGCTTGAATGTGTGATGATGATGCCATGGATTATTTGCTATGTTCATTAAATGCGTGGGGATTTTGTCTTGTTGGAATTAGGACAGAGACACCGAATGGAACAGTGTGGTACAAAAGTACAAGGACAACATGACCTTACACACTCTGAAATTTGCAGCCGAGCGCATTAAAACGTCCGTATGGATTTTTGATTCCCTGTTGTAGCAGTCATGCTGCCTTTGCAGGTGCCTCATCAAGTGCCTCTGGCAGGTGGCAGGTGCCTCTGCAAGCAGTGTTACATTTTTCTTAAGCAAAACTGGAGTAACTCAGAAATCTTTTCCAGAGCCATTGAATTTTATTTTAATAAATTTGTGTCTGAATGTATTTGAGCTCTGTATAAGACATCGCTCTTGTTGCATTCTGTCTGTTATTATATTTCCTGGTTTGCGTTGGATTAACGGCCTTTTCTTCTCCTCAGCGTAGCGCTTTTATCATTAAATCAATTCCTGCCTATTGCGCATTGATGTGCCTTATAATATGGGCTGCAAAAGCACATAATTGTTATATATTAATTCCTCTCCTTGTGCTGTGCTGTGTGCTCAGGCAGCAGAAGGCCTACCTGGCCACGCAGGGCCCGCTGGCAGAGACCACTGAGGACTTTTGGAGGATGCTGTGGGAGCACAACTCCACCATCGTGGTCATGCTCACCAAGCTACGAGAGATGGGCCGGGTAACCCACACCACACACACCGCATGTACACCGCATGATCCCTGGAACATTTTGGGGAATGATAAAAGTCTTGCGCAAATATTATTTCATTCCAAGCTGAACAGTAACTTTTGCAAGTGAACTTCCTTATCACCGTGGCTGGAATGCACCTGTGTTGAAACTAGCACGCTGCTGTGTGAGATTTGTCAGTAATTGATTGCATTCCAAGGATGCTCATAGTTCCCATTCTACATCATCACATTTGTAAAAAATAATTTTTGGAACTCATTACAGACAGCCCCACTATTTGAGATAGTTCAGAACTAAACTATTAAGTGACTGTGAAGAAATAAATCGTCAGATGGTGAATATTAAATACAGATATTTATGGAATTTCACTTATATTTTTTTTTACCCACAGTTAGATAAGAAAATAAATGCCACCCTCACATCTGTCCGTTAAATGCCAGACCGCAGCCAGGTGCATGTTAGCTTAGCACAAAGGCTGGGAAAACAGCTAGCCTGTGTCTGTCAGAAGGGACTTTCTGACCTTTTATTCTGGTTTTTCTTTGAGTCTATCCAAGGACCTTCGATGCATCTCTGACCACATTTTTTACCTTTGGACTCTTTACACTGTTCCAGCTTTCACGATAAGCTAAGCTAAGGATCATATCACAATAAGTATCACCCAAAACTGTTCCTTTGAGGGAAAAAAAAGAAATCAGCGCGCTGGATTTCATCATTTTAATGAAATCCAGAATATTTCTGACTGAGTTGTTTTGGGTTTTTTTGACTGTGCAGGCGATTTTGGCAGCAATCGGCTGCATTTTTTAGCTCTTATCACCCATTCTTCCATAATCACGGTTAATGAACAAAAAGTCCTTGGTCTCATCACCACTGTCGTTAAGCACGCAAACAGATTATGTAAATATTGTTCCACCCAAGATGAATCGGGCAGTCGTTCTGAATCCCATATTTGATTTCTCTTTTGTGAGCAGAGACCTTGTCATGACTCAAAATGACTAATAACTTAGAGAAAACCATGTAACATAACATCCAGCACTTCAGTGTAGTCAGTCATCATGTAAAAGTGTATTTTTCTTCCTGAATGTGTTTGGAAAAAAATGTCCTCTAATTGAAGACTCTCCCTTCCTCTCTTGCAGGAGAAGTGCCATCAGTACTGGCCAGCAGAGCGTTCAGCCCGGTACCAGTACTTTGTGGTGGATCCAATGGCTGAGTACAACATGCCTCAGTACATTCTCAGAGAGTTCAAAGTCACTGATGCCAGGGTAGGTGGGCTTCACTCAAGACCATCTTTGGGTTTGGCCTTGGTGTTGTGTTTTGTTTGTCTGTTTGCGTATGTGTCTGTGAGGACTGATTGGCGTTTTAACATAAACACAGCCATCCAACCCATCTTAATTTTAGTTTTTCATAAAAATGCAGACATTCACGCTAAGTGTTCAGACTTATAGCCAGTGTGATTCCAGGATAGAGATGATCAGAACGTGTCCCGTGTTATTTATACTGACAGGCTGACATCAAGTGAACGCAGGCTCAAACGTGTTTACCAGGATTTACTAGCAGTAGGCTTGCTCTATGGATTGTGTGTGTGTGTGTGTGTGTGTGTGTGTGTGCGTGTCTCAAGATCACTGTGAAAATACATGAAAAGCATAACCTTCAATCCCTGAGGGCCAGTACAGCAAGTCTCTGTGATGCAGTAGTTTCAATGGGCTATAAACATACTTTACTGTCTTCAGAAGGCCCACAGCACAGCAATGCTCTAATCCCATATCCTTATACCTCTCCAACGTATGTATGTATACGTAAATATGTACAGGGTGCGAAAGAGAGAGATAGACAGACAGAGTGTGTAAATACTGTGTATATGTGCATTGAAAGATAAATTGATTGCACAAGAACTGACACGTTCCAGAAACACTAGGAAAAGGGGGTTGGACCAAAGTACAGACCACAAAGGCTTCACTTGACTAAAATGTATGAATGCAGGCATGGTGTAGGAGGTAGAGCAGCCATCCTCTGTGCTTCTGTGCTGTTCCAGTAAGCTAACAAGCACAAGTGCAGCAGAGTGAATCTATTGGACCTGAATGGGGCAGAACCTTAACTAGTAACATGGGACGCACCTGTCTTTCCAGTGTGTGAATCGATTCCACACCAAACAAGCAGGTGGCAGAACACAGAGGAGTCAGAAGGAAATATAAGTTTGTGAATGCAAATCCGTTTACAAAAAACATGCGGTAGAAGTGGTTTACAGGTGAGGGTCAAAACTAGATGTCAGTCCAAATAGATTAAATCCCAGAAAACAAACTAACAAACAGCTAAAGAGAATAATTCAAAATCCCCCAAAAATCCAGTCATGAAAAACCAAGAGGTAAAATATTGGAGATGCTGGAACGAGGTTGCAGGTCCAACTTCATAGTGGAATGGGAGACGATTAGACACAGGTGAAACTTCAGGGTGGAGCAGATAACAGGATAGGGGAGAGGAGGAAGGAAGTTTAAATCCAGACACACGCGGGAAATAAACCCATAAGGATAAAACGTGAAACGAGCGAGAAATCAAAACACAGAGAACAAACAGACGTGACCACGTAAAAACTCAAACCCATACAAACAATAACAAACACCCAGAGCCATGGCAGTCAAACGTGTGACTCCACGCCCTGCTTGTTTTCTCTGCCACCAGCTCACCAGCTGTGTGCTTATTGTTTCCCTGGCGCAATTACATGATTAGATGGCTGCAGTGAAAATCAGCAGGGTTACGGTACCTATGTGCCTCAACTGAGAAGCTGTTTATTTGTTGAGTGCATGTTTGAGGGAAGAGACACGCTCATGGAGATAAATTGAAGCGCTGAGGACGCTCACACAGTATACATCACACACTCTTAAATGTACTGTAACTCCCTTTTTATTTCATTTTCTCTCAGGACGGCCAGTCCAGAACAATCCGCCAATTCCAGTTCACCGACTGGCCCGAGCAAGGAGTGCCAAAAACTGGAGAGGGCTTCATCGATTTCATCGGACAAGTGCACAAAACCAAGGAGCAGTTTGGACAGGATGGACCAATCACTGTACACTGCAGGTGGAGTGGACAAAAAGGACAAGATAAATCATGACACTAAATCGAACCTGTGGGCAGAAAGGACGGCTGCTGCTTCAGAGCTCTTATAATTTACTTTTTGTCGTCCCCACTGATTTTCCAAATCGAATATAATGTGTGTCTAACAATCACAAAGCACAAGTAAAAGCGATAATGATGGAGGTGTACACCGTTTTTGAGATTCCCTGTGACTTTCTGCCCATTAAACACCATCCAGTGTAAATGGTATTTTAGAATTTTAAAAGGTTTCTATATGTAGTGCATTTAGTGTGCAGTGTGTGTTACCTCAGAGTTCTTATTTTTATTTTGTCTTTGTGAAGAGGCTTTTTTTTTTAATGTTATGGAAGCTCTACATTGTAGTGGTGTTGAACCTGATAGTGTGTAGGATGATGAGAACAAAAGGAACAAAAATAGCTATTATAGTTCCTTTGACACGCTCAAACGTCAGACAGTGCAGAGCTCCCAGTGCATTTATTTATCACATTTCACATTCTAGTTTGATCCCTTAATTCTGAGTATAAACAATTATCAAGAGATGTAATACAGACTTAAATGTGTGCTTGTGTGCTCCTCAGTGCCGGGGTGGGCAGGACCGGAGTCTTCATCACCCTCAGCATCGTGTTGGAAAGGATGAGGTATGAAGGGGTGGTCGACCTTTTCCAGACAGTGAAGACGCTTCGCACCCAGCGGCCTGCCATGGTGCAGACCGAGGTAAGGATGCTGTTAGGACTCGATATCCCGCCGCGACGGTCAACTTTCGCTGTTTGAATTAGATTCCTGTAATAGAGGTTTTAGAGGTGCTTACACAGAGGTCCGGCATCGAGTGTTTCAGAATTGATTATTAGAATACATTAGAGCTCTAACACGCAAGGCATCGCAGAGAGCACAGTGAAGAACACGCTCGTGATGTGAATTTAGATGAGCTTATAAACACTTAGGAATAAAAAATGAAAGGAAAGAGTTATATTGCTGTAATACAGGAAAGTGTCATTTCATCGATGCCTCCAGGGCAGACAATCGTAAGTACTACAGTTGTAGTTAAAGAAATGAGTCGCTTTATTACTTCGGTTCACTTCAACAGCACGCTACAGCAAAAACCTTAAACAGTGAAAAATGGAACGACAGTACAGACCATAATAGCAATGTTACAAGTGTGATGATACCATGCTGGCCCCCTCGTTAGGTAAGCTTTAATGGAGCCTCATATTCCAATTAGTCGTCAACATAGTCGTATAACAGTAAAAACACTCCATATAATCATTTTATTCAGAACAATAAAGGTCCAAAGCAATAAGTTTTCAGCCGGTTGCAGGTCAAAATAACCTTTTCATAAAACGAGGACTGAGCCTTTTAAACCGTGAACCTGGTTATTTGTTCTCATGGAAATGCTGGTGACTCCTGTTTCTCCACTCCACAACAGTGTCGGCTTCCTCCGCAGAGGGAGATTGTATGTTAAAGAACTGAATGTAAAATAAGAAATAATGACAAACAAGTCCATGACAAAATGAAAGCAGCAGACGTCGACTGAAGCACCAAGTAATTTAAAAGATGCCAGACTCCAAACTCTGTAGACCACCATCTACAAGGCTAAATCGCACAACAATTAAGGGGGATCCGATCCTACTAACTTCTAGTTTTATGAAATATCCATCGGGACAGGAAGATGAAAAAAACACTTGTCAAACGGGGTAATTAGCTGCTGCAGAAGACGACTGCTGAACGTGTTCATCATTCCGTCACACTGCTGTTAAATGTTTACACCAGATCATATGAAATCACATCCCAAAATGCTGTCCTGAAATCTTCGATCAGAAACAAATTCTGTGCGCATGTAACCGCAGGTATTGATAATCTTTCTCGTCTGCAGGACCAGTACCAGTTATGCTACCGGGCCGCACTGGAGTACCTGGGGAGCTTTGACCACTATGCAACATAACCACTCCCGTCGAACAGCATCCCCGGTCAGACCTCTCAGGAGTGTGCCAAGTGTCCCATCTCAGCCACC
>KV751378.1:750083-761166 GCA_001698575.1 Mola mola | reverse complement strand
GAGGCGGCGGTGGGAGGGAGGGGGGACTTGAAAAAACGCTGGTGAATAAAAACTCAAATGTTCATTTTTACCTTGTGAATGCTTAGTGCTGTAGGGGTTCGATCTGTTGTACACAGTCTGTTTTCTATCTGTTGATAAACAACTGGAATTTAAAAAGAAAAACTGTTGATGGAAAAAGAAAAAAAATTGATGTTAATAAAGTTAAATAATTGGGTTTTTGTACAAATCCTGGCTTGTGACGCTTTCTTTGGCCCAGTTGTTTACAATGCAAATAGTCTTTTATATTGCAGGTTTGTGCTTCCTGACATCAGAAAACTCTGTTTTATCTCTTGGTGCTTAAAGATTTCAGCTTATTTTCTTTCATGTGTCTATTATTTCAAAGTATTAATGGAGGTTGTTTCAGCAACAATGTTTAGATACTTGAGTGTGTGTGTGTGTACACACATGTCTTGTAATGTTTGACACTGATATTTTGGTCAGTCCTCACATCTTTAAGGGTGTTGACCGTTAAGATTTGATTTGGGGTTAGGGATCACATCATCCACTCCATAAATGAGTGTGCTTGTCTTGCTGTGTTTGACATCAACATTTTTTTCAGTCCTTCACATAAGGACGTTTGGTGGTTAAGATTTGGTTTTTGGTTTTACAACTACGGAATGCAGCATCTGCTACTTACAAGTTCTTATTTTTTTCACTTGCTTAATAGACTTTGCTGTCAGTCGTGGGGGTCCTACATGGACCAGATGGCGCTTGAGTAGTTGTCATGGAGACGGCTTAGTTGCCATCAATTAATAATTCATTAAAGCGACATTATTTCACAATTATTCCGTAAAACCAACCGTTATTATTTGAAGAAAATGTGGTGTCACACACTGTTTCTTGTGGATGCGGTTGCCTTACAGCCTGTTGAAGACCATACCTATACTGCATACATCTATCTATACAGGCACCCAGTTTGTCTTTAAAATGCTTTATCATACACATCCTTTCCTTTTGTCTTTCTTATTCACTATATCAACAGTTACAAGCCATAGATGTGAAAATATAGAAACATAGGTTACACTAACGTGTAATGTAAAAAGATATATGTTGCATCATAAGTGAATAAGTCTCTTGTTTCTGTGGAAATGTGTGACATTAACCGCTGAAGGAGCAAATGGGTCATTTATTCAGATCGACATGGAGACGCCAGTGTCGTTCAAACATATCAACTCACAGCAGATTATTTTTTCACAAATTAAGGAATTTAGTTTAAATTTGGTATAAACATCCGCTTGGACTCCGAGACGGAGGTCAAAGGTCAAGGCCACTGTGCCAAACAGTCCAACAGGTTACATAATGAAATTATGGTATTTTATTCCCAAAAGGTCAAAGGTCAACTTTACCATGACACAATCACGTTCAGCAGAAACACTTTTATGGCTATTATTCATCTTAAAGTTTTTAATGTCATTATCGTCAGTATTTTTTTTTTTTTATTATTATAATATGGGGGAGATTAAGTATTACTATACAAACACGGCACAAGAAGACAGCAGACCCCACAGTCATGAAGACGTCCCAGTTTCAAAAAGCCAGTGCCTCCTCACGCTTGTTGTGTTGACAAATTTGATCAAATTGACAATAATTAGACATTAAATTTCTTCTATATGTTTTTTTTCTGATTTTTTTTTTTTTTCAGCAGTGATAATAATTTGTCTGTCGTAGTCGTCAATTGGCTGCCTCATCACACAACGTTGTCGATCATGTATTTAATTCAAGTTACTCCCAGTGACAGAGCTGCTGTTGTGTAATTTGGGATCTTGCCTGTAGCATTTTACAAAGTGCTGTTTTGGCTCCCACAGAACCATCTGAAATCATTGTGGTTGTCTGAATTGTATTCAGCTGCATTTTTTCTTCATTTAGTAGCGGTAACTCTATCCTGCTGCTTTCCCTTAATACCTGCCTTTACCAAGAAACATCCCAAACAACAGCACGGTTTAGTGGCTTTTCGTCAAAATTGCATGGAGAGACCATGAGTAATCCAATTTAGTATCAAAATTTCCAAATATGTGTTTGGCCAATCCAAATTTTAGTAAATCAAGATGCTGATGAGTCATGTGCTCCTGTGGAGATGATGCACAATCTGCCCGACATGAAGATGAGCGTGAAAGGGAGTTGCTCTGTCTGAAGAAGCCTGACTGGAGGATTTTTTGCTCCATCAGCCAACTAGCAGAGGATGGCTTCCTGTGGAAACACGTGTAGAAGAACAAGCAGGGCTACGTCACTGTCAAGCTCCTCGCTTGACACTAAAAAAGAAAAGAAAACAGCAAGATTTCATGTGCTTTCTGTGTTTACATTCCGTACCTGAACAATAGCAGTGTAGTAAAGCGCAAACAACTCAGAAGTTGCCACTGTTTGCTGCAGATAAAAGTCCTGACCGCAGACTGGTACAGGAGCAGAGTACTCCAATACCCTGAAAGTGAACGACAAATGCGGATAGAGTCGCTGCCCAAATGGCTGCCGTGCTCCTCGAGCAGCAGGCTCCTCCTGATGTGGAACATTTCTGCTGAGGTAACTGAAGAAGACAGGTGGGCCCGAGACCTGAAGCACCCGCACCCGCACCCTAACCCTCTCCGAAATAATTATCCAAAGGTTTGGCTCTTACAGCTGCATCACTTACGTCTGGATCCTGCATCCTGGACATGAGTTTCCCAACAGCCTACAGTGCAATGCCAAGCATCACAAAGAGCTTGGCTAACGTGTGTGCAAAAGTGAGGTTTGGCAGTTTGGAGGTAGTTTGTAAGGCCTACAGTGCTCGGAAATCAGAAGAGCTGATGTCTCCTGGCGAAGGTATGTGTGTAGCACTTTTGGGATTCCAGCCTGTGAAACACAAACCATTAGAGAAAAACAAGGATCATCTGGGAAAATCTACTTGTGACCTCAGAGGATTCAGTCCAGGAGTAGCCCTCCGCACCAGACAAGGTTCCACACGCGTCATCCATCCAAAGAACCTCGGAGGAGATCTCTAGCAGCTGTTGCAGCCAGTACTTCTCTGGTTTGTACTCGGAGCACAGTAGGATGAGCTGGTGCTCTGGAGGCAGCCTGGCAGATCTCAGAACCACTGGGTGTTCAAATTGACAGCAAGCGCATTAAAGCACAAGACGGATGAGCACCTGGAAGCATCCCATTTGAAGCAGAGTGCTGTGTCAGCCTTTGGGCCCCGACAGAACACAGGGCTTTTAGGGCAGAGGGAAGTTCCTGCCGAGGACAGCGGTAGATCTATGGATCAACAACATACGTCAGAAATATCAAAGCGGATGACTCTGATAAAATATTTTGGAATTTAAAATATTTGTTGTCTTTTCTGGTGAGTGAGTTACATGTAGTTGCTAAGTATTGACAGATGGGGGCAGCATTTAGCTATGTGCGTTTTAAACACATCTTCCTCCTTGTCAAGCTATAGCTGCTTTAGAAGTAAATAAGCCTGCACTTTAATGACTGTAAATAGACAATCACAGATACAATCAAAGATATTAGCTATTTTAGGAGGAGAAAATTGTTGCACAAATGGAGGTTTTTGAGAGGAAAAGTTAAAGTGGCTTCCGAGCCACATATTCCCTCCTTGAAACATCAGAAGCCCCCGCGGGGGCCTCAGCCTCTCTGCTCTGCAAATTGCAGTGTATATTTCTTTTTGGGCCATGGTGGATTTACCTTGTGACCATTTTCTCTTAAGGAAGAGGTGTTGTCTTTCAATAATGCTACAAAAAAAAAAAAAAAAAAAGCCATCATTGTCTCACTGCATCTTTTTCCCCCAATGCCTGTTTAGATTTTGGGTTCTCTGAAAAGTAGTTTTCCACTCACAGAAATAACATTTGGCTGAAGGTTACTTGACCAATTATCGAACCACAGCTTGTGCAAGATGAGCATTGTAGCCTGGTGCCTTATTTCCAGCCTTTCTAATGACACCTCAACTGGAATGGTGTGTTTATAGTGTTACTGATTAAGGGCTCCCTTAAAATCTTGCCCAAACCTAAACAAAATGTGTTTCCTCATTCGTCCACACCCAGTGGAAATGATTCAATCCGATGTTTACGGGAATCTATCATGTTTAAATTGGGAACATACTTTGTTGGGGTTTTTTTTTGTTTGTTTGTTTCATGTGTATGCTGAATGTCAGACTGTCTTCATGACTAATGTAATCTTATCTCTTGAGTGTGTCTGTGTTTCCCTGTGTTTCCTTCTTATTGACTTTGACTTGATGTAGCAATTAACAGCCGTTAGGCTTTTATTGCAGCGGAGGTTGGTCTCTGAAAACTTTACACATCTGCGAGTAATATGTATCGAGCAGCAATGTTCCTGCCTCATGTCAGGAAATGTTTCTGCAGTGATAGTTGCTTTTCAAGGCAAGTAGAACACTGCTGCTCTGCTGCTAACTGAAAGTCTTCATTTATTTACATAAGGTTGCTCTGGCCGATAATTGAGGTTTATGTCAAACAAGTTAAGTTGTACTAATTCTGGGTTTTTTTTTCAGTTTTTGCTGGAGAGCGGATCTGGGTGATTTTGCACCTGCCTATTCACATCAACATTCCTAGCGCAGGGTAAAGCATGAATCCTCTCTTGAATTGTGGCACAGTGTTACCCTTAAGGTCAGTGTTGAGCTGCAGTGAAAAAGGAGCGTGTCCACTGGCTTTGCTTACATGAAATCTACACTAAAGGTCACTGAGATATCAGCCCTAGAATATCCATCAACTCAGATTTTTTTGGCGTGAGACAAAGCTTAGGTAAAAATTCCTTTGGCTTTTATCTTTTTCTCTTGGTCAACACTGGAGGAATTTTAAGTCTTAGAAATTCAGCACTTGGCTCAATCTCTGATTTGTGTATAATTTGGCCCGAGGACATGAGAATGACTCATGGTGTTAGAATGAAATATTTGTTAGCAAATAGTTTGTTTCCTGTTGTTAAGATGGATCTGTTGCTCCGAGCACAGAGATAGCTGCTTTGTTTCAAAATTAGCAGCTGCAGATGGAGATGAAACCCTGTTTGGATCTACAGCATACCTACAGATTTATCTCACTGGTTGAACTGTCACCTGTCTGACTGTGTGTATCTCCCTCGTCTCACTCACTCATGCATCACTTCACTTGTCTCTATACTGGCTGGCCCTTGTTTATATACCACTGACCCCGCACACCTGACGCATTTCCTGCATCCATGGAGTATTTATTTAGATTGCATTCTAGAGGGCCTGATCGCTTCCAAAAGCACAACCATCTGCTGCTCATTTGGCGCTCAAGGGCTAAAATGCTAGTTTTTATTAGAGGAGACATGAACGTGGGGCTCCCGGCAACAACCAAATCTAGACTGAATCATCCTGAAATACCTCTGCTGTGATAATTCCATTTAACTGGGTTTAGTGTTGTCTTAGCGCCCCTTAAACCAATCGTGAACATTCTTAATTCCCCCTAAAAAATTGAAAGACACAGACTCCGCTGGCAGCACCGATGTGCCCGATTGAGGGGCCGGCCGCCCACTTAAGACGGCAGAAGGTGAATGTAAGCCCTTGCTCAGGCCAAAGCATCCTTTAGTTCTCCTGGAGCTAGAGCCAGGGAGATTATCATGTCAGGAGTAATCCGACTCGGCCCAGAAGCACAACTAGGAGGAGGAGGAGGAGGAGGAGCAACAATTTAGAGGGGGAGGAAGCAGGCAGAAGCATCAGAGAAGCACTCTGCTCCGCTTACGGTAACCACGCTCTCCCTCCTAAACCTTAACCCATCTTCTCAACCCGCAGAGATCCCTTCCTTGGAGCTGAACAGAAGACCTGCTGCTGGAGAGAGGGTAAGGAGATGTGGATTGACTTTGCTGTTGTGTGCAGATAAGATGAACTGGAAGGAGACCCACAACAGATGTAGTAAAAGTTAAGGCATCTGTAAGATCTGTCAGTTTCATGACTTCTGTTTTTGCTCTGTTCCTCTGGTTTAGATTCAGGTTCGAGCAAGAGAGGCAAAAAAAACCCAGCAGGAGCAGACACTGTGGATGAAGCCGTAATGACATTTTCTTAAGTGGTCCAGATGACAAGTCAGTGACTTTTCTGAACACACAACCCTGTTTTGAATGGATCGACCTGAGTGCAATGAGGCAAATACATACATTCAGAGGAATGTTGATCTTGATCTGCTTTGCAAGTGCAAATATGATAAAATAATCCAGCCTGGACCCGAATCAAGTCAGGACACCTTCCCTACTTGCAGGCACAGGGAGCTGTGATGATTTTCAGGGGAACTAGCAGGAGTCCTGCCCTTGCTTCTCGCCTGTAATGATGATGGATTTACTCAGCCAGCACTTGGCTGTGGAGGTCAGCTGAAGACGACACCACGCAGCTAAGTCTGGATTAGCCAGCCGAACGGTAAGGACACCGCATCTTCTTTTGTTAGTTTAAGCCGGCAGCTTACGGGGAAGGCGTTAGGTGTCGCTTGAAAGGGATGCCTCGCTGAGTGCTTGAGTGGCAGAAAGCACACGTTGGATTATCTATAACAACAAGTGGCCCTCAGTGGTACCGCTTTGCCAGGAGTGTACATTGTTCTGTCACGAAATATGTGCGCTGCCGTTACCATTGTTGTGTAGCAACAAGAAATAAAATTATTATATTCTTGCAGAATTCATACAAACCTTCCACATGCAGGCAGGTTTGTTTTGACAGGGAGTGAAATTTTCTCTGCCTGCACTTACCCAACATGGTGGTTTGCCTCATTGTCATGCATGATTGCTCTCCTAAAGACTTTTCTGGTTTCCTTTCCCGAAAGTTGGAGCATGATTTACAAATTTTACAAAATATTGATTAAAGATAATAGTTTTTTTTATGTTTTGTGTAGGTTCTCAGTCATCCAGGTTGAGGTAGTCTTTAAGTGCTTCATTTGAAGGCATCTGGACTTCTTTTTTATATGTTAGTCATTTTAAAAATTTCTTTTCATGCAGAGCCGCCCTTTTAATTAGTCAAATAATTAGCAAGTGCTGGATAGGAAGGGTAAAAATTTTCATCTGAAGTGATAATGGAGGTACTTGATTCTCACTTTGGGTATTTTTTACAGAAGCGATGGTCCCTTCTTGCTAAGCCCATATCATACACAGAGATTATACTTTATCTAGCGGAGCCCAAAAAGGCCAAATAGAGGTTAAGCCTGAAGTCAACGGCATAACCTGCCAAAGCCGCGCAGAAGCCACACTGATGCACCGCTTTGCCGGATTCCTGCTAAAATATGTTTTGCAAATATTGTGAATATAACAATATTAGCCATTTAAGAATGGCAGCGTTGTAAATATGTGAAATGTGATCTTTCAGATGTTTGTACTTGCTGGTGCTTGCTCGCAAGGGTCATATTTGAGTGGTTATTCAGCGCGTGCCAGATGGCCGTCAACATCTTCTAACTGCAACATCAACATGTTGAAAATGGGTTTAGCGGCGATGCTGTTGTCTTCCAAGAGGATCTGGCGTAGACAGATTAGCAGGAAGACGAGCAGCTCGTAGACTATTCCTAAGAAAGTAGCAGAGACAACATCAATCTTTCCTCCCGCTCACACAAACATTACGCTGCAAAGATAGCGTTCTCCTGCCAAGCCTCATGTAACCTTTTTATCCATCAGGAAGCTATTTAAAGGCATGTCTGGACTGTACTTTAACTCAACTCTTCCCATAATAGAAAACGGTGCAGGTGTCAAATGTGCAGCTACAAGTGTATCTTCCTCTCACACCTCACTGATGGCGCCCGAACGGCAACAGGTCCGAGTTGTGAGATTTGGTGCCCGGCTCTTAGGTCACTGGATTAATCTATATAAATTCATGGGATGTGATAGTAGGTCTTCCGAAATTAAAATCTTTATAACCACTCACTGACATCCAATGGATTTAAAGGATGCATCACCAGAGTTTTCTACTGGAGTTTACCATATGTGTTTCCACCCCCTTATTTCTTCTCAATAATGAATGGCAGCTTTCTCGCTAACAAGACAGCAAGACAGGCTTGTTTTAATTATCCTGCAGTAATTGAGTGCCACAGTGTGTGAGCCACCCAAAGCGGTTGCCCAGCAAAATTGCAGCACCCGCTAACCTAAGCCTTTTTTTTTTTGGTTGCATTAGAACCAAGGCTGGATTTAGAACAGCCAATCCTGGCTCAGAACATCCATTTTATTTCACAGTCCTTTGGCCCACCCTGGCACCAACAAAACACTTGTAACTAGCAGAGCTTGTCACTTTTATTCCTTTTCATTAATCTGATTTTAAGCAGTATTAAGAAGAGGAAGAGGAGGAAGTGCCTGCTGGTGCTCTTTCGGTAGGCCTTTGCACGCTGGCCTAACCCCTGAGTTGGAGGTGTCTGATGGATTAACACATACGCACATACAGAAAAGGCCTGGACTCCACCACCAACATTGCAGCCAGGTGTTAACCCACGTGACTGCGGATAAAGCCGGCAGGCATTAGTGCTAATCCTGGCCTGATCTTTGGAATATGTCCCTATTACCTCCCCAAGCACTCTCTAGCTGTCCGCAGGCCTCCTGATGCTCACCTAAGAGGGAAAAGACAAGACAATGCCTCTGTAGGATTCCCTAAAGCACGTTGTTTCCCTGCAACAACACAGTAGGTGCCTTTCCCGCTGTTTGTTATGCGCACGTGTTGTAATTTTGGTGCAGGTATTTACGGGGTGTCTTCACAGTAGCACAGAGACAGCCGATCACATAGCTGGAACACAGAGCGCAGGGGCCTCAGTTTATGCAGGGGAAAATGCACACAAAAGCTTGACCTATGCACATTAGATATCAAAAAGCTGCAGCATTAATGGAAGCTGGGTTAACTACTGTAATGTGATGGTGCTGCTGGGAGCCTGTGTGTGTGTGCCCTGGAAGTGAAGTGGGTGTCTAGGTGACAACGGAAGGTTAGACTTTGTCTCGATTTTTACGCAAGCTCCGTGTCATATGATTTGGGAAAAGTGAAAACACGCAATTGCTGCGTGCGTTTATGGTATGTGAGTCACAGCGCGGAAGGGTGAGAGTGAGACAGAGCAGGGCTGTATTTAGGGAACACATAGGAATAAATTCTACAGACATAAAAGCTGGTGTCTGAGGGTTTGGGGGTTTTTTTTTTTTTTAGTCCAGCACAATGAACGCTCTTCATTCATTCCTGTCTGTGCTCATCTCACACTGGGCAAGAGCCGAACAAATTGACGAAGAAGGCACCCCCTGTCTGCCATCATTCAAAAGTGTTAACCGCAGATGCCCCTCATGCCCGTTTTCACAGATCCTTAGTTCATCTCCCATAGGCTGTGGCATTCTGTCGAGTATCTCCCTCCGGCATGGGAGGGAGGGGAAGACGCAAGTGCCACACTGCTGTAATTACATTACCACCAACTTAGCAGCACCATGGCTACTGACCCAATTATTCCTTGAAAACATCACTTTTATTGTGTCGCGTGACAGAATGTGATTTTTCCCTCCAAACAAGAGGTCGGTTGACTGTTGAGGGTCAGGCTCCAGTGAGCGACGTATGCACGCACCTCAGGATGCATAATGTCTCAGGAATGAGTTCGACACACTGAGGAATTCTTGGCCAAGTGGTTCACTTTCATGGTTTGCCTCAAACATGTTAATGATCCTCTGAGACTGTTCTCACTCTGGTAGCTCCTCGGGTGACATATGGCTGACAGCAAACATGAGGCCTACCTTTTTTTTCTTCACATACCTCATTTTCACTCCCGTCCTCACTAGCAATACAGACAAACAACACAGGGCAGCTTGAGAACTAAAAATTTCAACTTTTCACCCTGTGAATGGGTAATTTTTCAAGGTTGTTTTGGGCCTCACGCACTCAGACCGTCCTTAACTCAGAGCGTGCACAGGAACATTGGAGGGAGCTGGTGCTTTGTGAGGGACCAGGCATGCTGTGCTGGTGTGGGAGCTGTTTGAGTGGTCTCTCTAACCCATCTGCACTTTTATGTCGGCCTGAGGGATGGCTTTTCCTTCTGCTGCTGAGTCCTCTGGGGTTCCGCTATATCCTCTGCATTGTTCCTTCTCTCTTTGCAGAAAAACAGCAGCGCCTGTCCTCTCAGGAAATGGAGCAGTCATTCATGTCTTTTATAAAATTTTCCCCCCCCCCCCCCAAAAAAAAAAAAAAAAAAAAAAAAAGACTGGTGCCCCTTCCCACTATCAATATCTGTATATTTATGTCCATGAGAGCAGGGGCCAGTAGTAGATGTTAAACAACTGTAATGATTAATCACCTGTGATTAATCTGAACGAGCTACACGTGTTTTGGCACTTTTATTGGTGCCAGTCGACTGCAGATGTGACTGTTGTTTCAGGGTGGAGCAATTATGACAATCAGAGCGTCTTTAGGGACATGAGATCAGTGCTTGACGAGCAGACTTTGTCTAGTGCCGGCGACTGAGACGCTGGAGGAACTCTCTTTTTTTACGCAAGCTAATTGTTTTATCAAGATGAGCAGCAGGGTGGACAGGCCTTAGGCATTGATGTATTACAGCCACGTGAAATAGCAAGCTCAGAGAATGAGTAAGTGCCCCAAACTGATTAATAGCTTAAAAAAACAACGAGCTCATCCTCATACATCTTAACGATCTGGCTCTTTATAAGTCAAAAATGTATCGTGTTAGAGCGTGAGCACCGAGCTCTTTGGTGGAAGGAGTTGGTGTTGAACCAACAGAAACAAAGGGAAACTTTCCATTGCGGCTTCTATTTATCATGCCTGGTGATTAAATATAACAGTGAAAATGTTAGTCAGACGTATATCCGGGCACAGAGGAACATTCTGCAGTGGCCGCAGTTCCATAATTTCATTTATACAGACTTTGTCGAATGAAGTCGTTAGCTGAAATGTTTGACTTTCAAATGAATACCATTCCAACCCCTCATTTGGCAGCGGCTGCTCACCACGTCAAGCCCGTATGGAATTATGAGTGATGAGTCAAGCTCTGACTGATAGGACTGGTCATACCTGTTTACACACTGTTTAATCCATGACAACTCATGTGTGCTGCTTCTTAGTAGTTTCCCTCTGCGTCATCTGAATCTCAGAACTGTCTGGATTTGCCTATAGTTT
>KV751378.1:715054-749954 GCA_001698575.1 Mola mola | reverse complement strand
TTGTTACTGAATTGGTTTTCATAATTTTTTGTGTTTATTGTGAGATACCCACATGCTGAAAATGCAAATTCCAGACGTTATTCACTTCAGATGTTTGTGTCTCTACAAAATGAGACAAAGATTTGTGACATTTTTTTTGTCTCCTTGTAAACCCTCCTTCAGTGTGTACATGCACACTACAGAATCCAGTCTGGAAAAATGCTCTCTAAGGTCAGTCTGGATTTGCTGTTAGCCTCTGGCAGTATACCATTTGCAGCTCTGGGGAAATGTGTTGTACACTGGTGACCTTACGTAAAAATTCAAAGAAGGGAGATGGTAAAACTTCTAAAATACCTGTTGCATTACGGGAAGAGAAAACATGAGGTCGCTGCAAATTGAGTTCTGTGGCTGCTGCGGTGTGGTGTCTATTGAAAGGGAGGGGCCCTATAAGATAAAAGGATGTACAAACACACACGTTCACTTAGGCTTCATCGCCCAAAGCGCCGCAAAAAGGTGCGGTTCAGAAATTCCAGTAAAGGAAGGAATACATTTTCCGCCCTTTGAAAGGATGGTTCGGGAACATTTACTTCCGCAAAGAGAAGTGTTTTCTTTTCTGCTAAGCACTGAAAGACAAGTTCTTATCCACATCAAGCAGTGATAAGATTCACAAGCCTTTGAGAGGTTTCACTGGGCGAAGGGCTGCAAAACTCATTCAACATGTGTTAAGTTCTAATGCGAAACTGCAGTTTTTGTCCTCATCAGGGCAGCAGCGATTAAACACACATCGCACTCTCAGGTGTCGGCAAGTGATGTCAAGCTGGCGGCTCATGAACCCACTTAAAGTGGAAATGAGCTGACAGCATCACCAGAAAAAGTAAACTGACAATAAAATAAAAGCCCTGTTGAGAGAAGTGGATTCATTGAAGAACTGTGATGGCACTGAATGTAACAGCTCTTGCATTGCTCTCTGCGCACCAATGTGTCAAGATGAGGAGACAGTTTACCCATTTGGAAATGTGACTGTTTGAATATGCCTGACGCTTTTCCGTGTTGTCTCTCCTAACAGATTTTCAATGCTCCTCCACATTCTAAGATGAAGTTATGGAAAGGTGCTACTTTTGCCTTCATGCTCTGTGGTGCAGCCCTGTCCGTTCTCCTCATTAGAAACATGGCCACTCTCGGACGGTTAAAACCCAAAACGAAACACTTGTACGCATCTTCATCCTCAACCAGACGGTCTTCATCATCGGGATCGGCGTCCGAGGACTCACTCTCATCGTTGGCAGCGGCACCAGCAGAATCGACAGTGCTGTCCCGGCAGATGCGTGGCCTTCACCGGAGAGCCCGCTCAGCGGACGACATCAACTCTCTCCTCTCAGAGTGTAAGATATACTGTTTCGACTTCCTCCCTCCTCTGGTCTTAGGTAAGGTGTCGTGTGAAAGGGGCTGCTGGAGTTCAGATAGAACACTTAGTACATGACTCTGTTGTTTATTGAGCAGGTTTTCATGTCTCACACAAACCTGCAGTGAGTTTACACCTCATGGTTCACCAGCTCTCCCAAGGAGCCCCATAACCTTCAGGAGAAGAAGATATACCCACTCTCCTTTGGTTCCGCATGGTCTCACCCAGAGGCGCTCATCAGCTTAAATAAGCCTCAGGGAGCTTTAACATGCAGTGATAAGTTTGTAGCTGTTAATAGTTCAGTTGCAATAACGCTCTTGAGCCCATCATTGAATATCATGTCACTGGAGCTATCTGTAATCCCTGGGACCCACGAGTCTGATTTCGATTGCCAAAATCACATAAGCCACTTATCCGCCATCTAATCATATTGACTTTATCTCCTCTCTGTCAGTTTCCACCATGCTCCAGAGCTTCACAGAGGCCGAGCTTCAGCATGTGGTCGGGACTTTGCTCGACAGGAAGCAGAGGAGGAGCAGGCGCCTGGGTGGAAATCAGGCCCGGAGGACTAAAAGAGCCCGGAGGCAGAACCTCTGCTCCTTGCGTAAGGTGGAGCTGACTGTGAGTGAACTGGGTCTCGGCTATGACAGCGATGAGACACTGCTGCTGCACTACTGCAGCGGCACGTGCACAGCTCACCGGCACAATTACGACATTAGCATGAAACACATAAAGGGGACCGTCTTCAAGAAGAAGGGCCTTAATGACAAGGTCAGCAACGGGCCCTGCTGCCGGCCAACCGCGTTCGAAAAGGAATTTTCCTTCCTGGACAACAAGAGTCGCTATCATATGGTACAGAACGTGTCTGCAAAAAACTGTGGGTGTGTATGACCCAGAGAAACAGACTCCTCACTTCTTCTTCTTGCTGCTCTCAGTCTCTGTTGGAACAGTTGAACAAACCATGCTGTTGAAACACAAACTCTGGAATATAAACTCAAGGAAAGGAGGAAATGATGAATTTACGTGTCAGGCCGTTCAACAACAGCTTTTTTAGTTACAGGCAGACTTAACTTTTTTTTGCATTTGTTGATACAAATTTGGAACTGAATCCCATGGACAGCAAGTGCTGCATTTGTTATTATTCCATATAAACAGAGAAAGAAAATGACTCTTTCATACCAATAAAGTTTATATAATAATTTTTCATCTGTGTAGTAACACTGTAAACGGTCGTGTAACAACAATGTAGCAACGCAATGTTTGTTAGATTACATTTGAGTTGTAGTATGTGCGATAGATGAGCCAGGGTGGACTAGATCATTGCTGTTACTCATGTCCCGTCTGTTAGGTCCAAACATTGTGGTTCACATGATCAGTTTGGTGACATTAAATCACCCTTCAAGCTAAAAGGTGCTCAAGAATCAATTTCAAAGCCATGAGTTCAACAAAAATAACACATTTAAAGCACCAGTGTTTACTATAAGTTGTGTACATTGCAGGGCAGAACATAACCACAGGTGAGTTGTTGTTGGTGGATTAAGGAACTTTTTCTCTATTTCTATACATTGTTACTGATTGCAGTGTTATTGCACAGGTTAAAAAAAAAAAAAAAAAAAAGGATAAGAATTTGATGATGAATGAAAAATCCTTTCATTCAGCTCCAGGTTTGAAACCCACATTTAATTATCATGTTTTTCTATGTATGATGTTGTATAGATTAACAATGAGGATTCCCTACATATAAACAATCCCTGACTTTAGTAATAAAGCCACATGAAAATGTATCCCATATGGTTTTGTCCCAATAACTCAAAGCACACAAAGGATTTAGGATTTTCAAAAATACTTATCCAAAATAACCCAGTCTTGAAATTACCCTTAATCCTCTGGAATTATTTTCCTCAAAGAATTGCCAAAACCCAGCAGGTCAATTAATTCAACATGCACAATGACTTAATTAACTTAGATTCATAAACACTTCGCATCTCAAGTTCCAGGTGATATAAGCCCTTTAATATCGTCTCTGGATGTAATTTATGGACGTTTACTTCGAGACGTTGACGCTAATCTCTGACTTTTGGAGGAGAAGAATGCTTTTAGGGATTATGTTCTCATTTTCTTGCTGGCAGAACTAAGATTTTGGAGTTGTATTTGCACCCATCCACTAAACTCTGTAACTGTTATGATCCAAAGCCCACAGTGCAGCCTTTTATTGGCCCATTAAATGCCTCCATGTTGTATTGCCTAGTAGAATTTTAAGGACAAATAAGCTGTTGAAATGAGTTAGGAAGCACGTTTTTCACCATCCACAAACTCTATTTGGTTTCAACCCATTGCAATTGTTTTGCCTGAAGTACAATAAATTATTTTTATGTTTTTGTTTTTATTTCCTGATGATGTGCAGTGTTGGGCACTGATGCGGTGCATCGTTTATTGTAGTTTATGTTGTATTTATTTGGGAAGTAAATTATGTTTTTTGCATATTTATTTAGATCACACCACAGAAATGGGACAGCTTATTATCATTAAGCAACTGTGCCAAAAAATGTTTTATCCAACATTCTAAAATGACTGCTGAATAAACATAATTTCAGAGGTATGGATGTCCATCAGTTTCTGGTTGTCAAATACTCTATACTTAAATTGTATTCAAAAGACATAAATAAACTAAAATACAAGAATGCAACCTGCTCATGATAATTAAATAATTATGACAAGGGGATCCCTGTGGGGGGAGGCTGGTGATCACATCACACTAAAATAACGTACAGTACATAAACGTGTGCCGATGGAACTGGGTCGGTTCTCTGAAAACTTAAAACAGCTCATCAACCCAGGTCCTGAGCAACAGGGATACGACCTGTGATTGGACCGGTTAATCCGCCTGGAGGCAGGAAAAAACAGCACGGATGTGCCTGTGAAAGCATTTAATTTCAACTTAAAGTAAGAAACTATTCTAAGAAAATCCTTTAATACCACATTTTTCATGTCAACAAAATCTCATGAGAAGACCAAAAGCAGCAGATATGAGATCCCACCATCATGGGTTTCTTATTGTAAGTACAACAAACATTCCCTTTAATTTTAGGAATCTGGTTACTTGGAATCATCCAGAAAAGCTGTTTTGGGAAGGTTCCTTGGCAGGAAGAAGTACTAAGAAAAAGAGTTTCATTATCACTGACTGGATTTATGTTTACGTTCTCCTTCTTTACGATCTTGTCTTGATCAGATGTCTCAAAGTCACTCTTGTTTGATTTTGCCCAGTTGCTGACTGTAAGCTTTTGTTTTCATGCATATTTGTGGTGTGAGCTGTCTTTGCTGCAAATTGACTTACAACCTCCCACAGGAGTTTGGATCACTTGCACACTTATTTGCATGGTTGCAAGTCTGTCCCAGTATTTCAGGCTCGGGCTCAGGAAGGGGACGACCATGTCCTTTGTCTCTGACCTTTAAAAAGCACAACACCACACCAATTTAATCACTCAAAACAAAATCACAGATGTTGGCAACAGAGAGAAATCCTGAATTTAGATTCAAACAAAGAGCCGTATTTGCCGGACAAGATCAAAGGCAAAAGTTGAGATCCTGTGAGCAGCAATCTATGTCTAATCTATATATTACATCTACATGTACTTCAACAAAAATAAATGAATGTGCCAGCTTAGCCAAGAGGAGGGCTTTATTGCAGCATATCTTAGTTGTGAAGCTTTGTGGCTCTTGCTTCTTTTGCTATAAAAGTCCCCACGGCTTTTACATGTAAAATGGAACGTTGAAGACATATACAGAGAATCATTGCAATGGGCTGCGCAAAGCGTGCAACCACACAGGGTCGCAGACATGTTCCATGAGTTTGAGGATACTCTAAGAGATAATTCCAAAGGGAACAAGTACAGCATTTCAAACATGTCTTCTCCTCACAAGAAATTAGGTAACCGTCCCTCACTGTGAGATGCTCAGAATCCTATTGACAATCCCTGTAACAGTGGGTAAGTGAAGTTGAAACTATTTCTGCACCTCCATGTCCCTGTCATTTGAGAAAGATGTTGCATTCAAGATGGATTATCAATATTGTCACGTTTGCGGCCAATAAGCAATGGAAAGTGACTTCAATGTATTTCATGAGAGTCAGACTAAGCTCATTTGATTTCTTAAAGTTGTAAAGTTCATGTGTGGTCTGACTGAAATCATATTAAAGCATCTGAGCTTACGCAATCTGTCATTTCCCCATAGAAATGTATCAGAAATAAAGAGATGTGATGTCTTATCATGCGTGTAAAGCCAGTAGATTACATTGTTTATGTCTTTTAAAATAAAAAAACAAGCTTAAAAAGTGCACACAGGTTAATGTATTATTCCAGCCTACTTGTTCAAAAGACAGACCTGAAAAATGATTTATTTATGAATTGAATTGAAATATTCAAATATGTCTAAACAAAAGTAACAGCACAGCAGAGCTGATGTGAAGATATTGCAGGTATTTATCACCATCAAAAGACCTATAATAGTCAAAAGTCAAAGCTAAATGTTCATGATAATACTGTGTTATTGTATTGTATTGTAAAATGTTTGCAGGTTATGCAGAACTAGAATAGCTACGTGCGTTCTTTGTGATAGTGATCCATGTGTTTGCATGTGAGCAGGGCCTGGCATAAGAAGCTTGCAATGGGTCTGCATACATATGGTTAAGCAAAACAGAGAAATTCTGATTTTATAACACAAAGTATAATAAATAAATAAACAAAATAATGAAAAAAAAACAAAACATGCTGACTTTAGTGTAAATAAGCTACTTTGAAATATGTTAACGTGTTACTTAGAAATGTTGCCACCAGCATATAACAATGGTAAAAGTTTAAATAATTTCCTGATAAAGGTCAACTTGGAATTGACATACGTAATGTGGTCACAAACGCACCTTAACAAAAACTGAAAATCCTCTAATCTATTATTTCAGCACAGTTATTTGTCACCGAGCAAAACAATGACCTGTAAGCCTACTAGTCGGGTGGTTGCACAGAACTAGCAAGATAATCCAAACATGTACATATGTATCGTTATGCTGCCTGATGAAGAGTTGCTAAACCTTTTTTTGATGTTTATATCTAATATCTAACATATACATACTTCCATCAGCAAAGGAGAAACACCAAGAAACAAATGTCTCTCATTCAAGAGGAGCTGGTAGCCCAGAACGTTCAACACAGTGCTGTCACGGGCCATATCAGGATCAGTAGTAGTGTCAGGACCAATAAACATTATCCTTTTACAGATGACAAAGTCATTCAGGCTCATAGCAGGTTGGAACTATTCTCACTTACATTAAGGGATGATGATCTGCAGATTTAAACGGATTGATAAGAGTCAGAAGAGTAGCAGATGGGAGAAATTAGGCATGAGAGCTTCCTGTCAGGCAACTTCCACACAGCTCTCTGACAGAAACATCTGCTGTATGTCATACACTGTGTAAAGTCAGCAGGGCCTTGTATCTAAATGGGTTATATTAAGGGCTTGCACCTAGTGCACTGATGTTTGTATTACGAAGCTCTTTTTTGTAGTAATTATCTTATTGCTTTTGTTGCACTCTGGTTGAGTTCAGGCAACACAAACACTTGGTTAGGTTCAGGCAACAAACTGCTTGCATATGTTTATGCAACGTAAACACTTGTTTAGATTTAGACACCACAAACAAGACATCATTGTTTAGCCTTAAAAACATACCCTTTCACAATGTGTAACACATGTTGTAATAACGTTTCTGCAGGACTCCAAGGATAACGTCTCCTATGCGCAGAAAGATAAGCATTATTCTTTCAACAAAACTTAAAGCAACAATACAAAATGATTTCCAATTTCAAAATTATGATTAGATAATTCAATAAAGATGATCTACATAAAACCTTTAAATATTATTTTGTACTGCAATGCATATTCACAGCCACCTTAAAAGGGAAAAAGTTTCACTAAAGCCTATGAATATATGTTTTTTCATATATTTAAATAATTACATTACACAATTTACTTTATAAGACAACTGAATGTATATAAAATTGTCAACATGAGGGCTCCTAAACTTAAATTAGGGCACACTGACACCGGTCCATCCGTACCGTGCTCAAACATGATCGACGCACAAAGTGTGGAATGTTGGAGCTGTGTGAGCGCTCCATAACATGCCTAAGTACGTCACACTTCCTTGGCCCTAGCAGGGATGGATGAGGTGCACGGTGTGGAATCCAGAATCCAGTTATATTTAATGAAGAAAGAGACCAAATGACAGGTTGAAAGGCAGATAAGAGTCAAAGCCAGAGAATCATTTTCAAATACAGAAGGGCACAAGCAAATAAAAATCCGAAAAGACATGATAAAGGTCATAAACACAATGTGGACTGGACCAAAGGCACATGATGAAAATGAAAAATCTGCAGAAACGAAAGGGGAGTCCACAGTGTTTGTGTTTTAAACACATGGAGATACTTGAGCACTGCGGGACACATTCGGGTGGGGGAAGTCAAAGGTGTAACATGACGGTCGGAGACGAGGGAAACGACAAATGGTGGACGTGTAAATTAAACCAAAGTCAAAGAGGAGGAAAGCCTTCGAAATGAAACAAACTGGATATAATAAGACAAGAAATAAACTGGGAAAATAACTGGAAAAAAAATGAAACTTAGGTTGATTTCCAGAAGCCGATTCTTATGAGCATTTTCGAAGTGCACATAAAAACACGAAAAGAAATTTTTAAAGAAAGAATCTAAAAATCCAGAAATATCTCTTAAAGGTCTTTACGCTTAATGGATGGGAAAAAAAGTATCAATAAAAGGAAAATGCAAATGGAACGAATTAAGCTAATAAAGGATGACACTTTTATATCACATGACTCAATGATAAACCAACTCACCTGTTTGATTGCAGGAAAGAACTAGTGTCAAAATAAAAGCACATACCTGTAAAAGTAGTTGACTTTTTCTAGTATTTATTTGGTGCCCCATTTTCCTTTCCTACCTCTTGGTTTAGTTAGTTGTGTTACTTAATTAGTAACTAGTTGCTTAGTTAACTAATTATCAATGAATCACTATTCAATCTATGCAGTTTGTTTATGATTTAGTCATTAACTTATCCTTAGTTCTGCATTTCTTGTTTTGAAGTTATTAACAAATGATCGGTTCCGCTTTATTTCTGTCATTAACTTATCTTTATCTAATCATTAATCAATATTAACTAATGATCAGTTTCTCGGTTGGCCGTCAGTAATTACCTAGAAATGCGTGCACTTCATTACTGCCTCCATGGAAGTTATGTTTTTGGTCGTGTTTTCTTGATAATTCGCAGGATTACACCAAAACAGTTAGATTTGCAAGATAGTTGGAGGGAAGATGGCAATAAGGGAGAACCCACTATATTTCGTTGTGATACCAGGTGAAGAGGCAGATCCGGGAATTGTAATTTAATACCGAATATCCAAAAAACTGTGTTGCTTTTAGTACAAATGATTTTTGATTACAACTTGCACATGAGTGTGGGACATGAGGCATAATCACTACGGACGAAGCAAATGTCAGACAACTCTCAGGCCTGTTGAACATTGCATTATGTGTCATAACACACAAGGAACTATGACTACCAAGACTCCATCATCAAACCAGGACTTATGAATAATGACTTATATCTTATAACTCATTAAACTCACTTCGTTCATGAGCTGCACATGAAGTGGCCTGTAGGTAATGACAAATGTGCCATCCCACATAGCTGCACGACAAACAACTTCCACGGAAATAAAAACAACACACTGACAAACAAAGAGCGTTTCAGCGCTCTGAGAAAACCAACATGTCAAGTCCGAGCTGGTGATGACTGAACACAACAGCTCCGGCTGAAGGTCTTCAAATTCATCTTCTTCACTCGGATCTTAAAAACATGTGTATCATCTGAAAAAAAAAGGGTTACTGTGACAAAGTTTGAAACTATAAAGACTATATGATTTTGTGGATGTTGGATCGTTTTATTCGTGCACACAAAGAAATGAAATGAAGTTGACGCACCCTGTTCTTCAGACCCACCAAGTGTGAAGTAGAGCTTAAGAACTGTTCTCAAGCATACAACAGATATGGAGACATACAGATGGCCTTGACAGACAGACAGACAGATTACTTCCTTTACATATAGCTGGATGTCGGTCTTTCAGCTATTTTGCGTTTTAGGTTTGTGTTTCCTCATTTTGACCACTAGAAAAACTTTGATAAATCATTCTCGCTGTTTCGATTTTTGACGGTCAAGCAAGAGCTGTCACCACATGGAATGATAATTGGCATGAATTCATTTCCCTTTCGTGTTTAAAGGACCAATTTGTAAGATGTTGAGTTTTATTTAAATACTGATTCTTTGGGTTGGCAGCTTGGTCCAGCTACTAACCTGAGGCGACAGTTTCCGATGACCCGAGAGAGCCGTAGTGCTGTATTTGACGACTGAGGAATGAGACTCAACAGTAAGTTGAGGTCCATATCATACCTTAATGACAGACTAAAACTCGAGCAAAAATACTGCTCCTGCCAGGTCTGGAATAAGTACAGTACTGTAAAATATTAACACTGTGACATTTTCAGGGTTTTTGCATTCACTTTGTATCTAAGTATCTGTCCTCTTGTCATAACTACATTTTATGCTTTTCCAGGAAAAAAAAACTCTCGAGGCTGTTCTTGCAGCACACATTTAGTCGTGTCATAACAGGAAAAGCACTGGTGTAATTAACATCATTACTTATACCTGCATTCCTTTCACATGCGTCTGATCCAAGGCCCTAATATTCTTCATTGGATTCACTTATGTGGCTTATATGTGTACCTTAATGTAACAACTCCGTCATTAAATTCAATCTGTTGTTCCTATCAACACTGAAATACTCTCAGTAACTGGGAGGAATCAGTCGGCTGGCCTCAGGAAATGTGGTTGGTTGGTTCCACAGCACCCCCATCAACGTGTTAGTCCATTTGAAAAAAGCTGAGATGAAAAAGTTTGGACGCTGAGCAAAATATAAATAAAAACAGTACAGTGATTTGCAAGACCTTTTAAGCTTATATATAATTGAATTACAGCACAAAATCAAGATATTCAATGTTCAGAAAGGAAATGTACATGCATTCTGAATTTGAACACATTCCAAAAAAGTTGGGATGGGGCAAGGAACGAGTGGGAAAGTTGAATGCTGAAAAAAAAAAACCCTGGAACACGTGGAACTTTCATCTGGTGATAGTTGCATGATTGGGTATAAAATTAACACTTCTGAAAGGCTCAGGCCATGATGAGCATAATGGCTGTCAAATCCTTCCAACTAAAGAGTAAAAGGACCTTTTTCTTCAACACAGATTTCAACACAGAAGTATCTGTGATGGTGTGGGGGTGTATTAGTGCCCATGGCGTCATGGGTGACTTCCACAGGTACAAACAAGTTTTGCAGCAACATATTCTTCCATCCAAATGATGAAAATACAGAATGTGTTTATATATAAAAAGAAAAAAAAATAGTTTATCATTTTGAAACATTACTAATCTTGTCTTTGGGCTGAATTCAATTTAATATAGGTTGGAAAGGATTTGCAAATCCCTGCATTCTGCTTTTATTCACATTTTACACAACATTACAACTTTCTTAAAGTACATTGTTGGTGTGGCGGGGCATGTAAACCTGCTGAGGGACATGTCAATCATGACAATGCAGCTCACTTGGCATCGTTTTCTTGCTGAAATAAGCAGGAGCGTCCCTGAAAAAGACATCATTTGGATGGAAGCATATGTTGCTGCAAACAGGTTTTGCAGCAACATATGCTTCTCAGTATGGAACGCACAGATGTGAAAGTCACCCATGATGCCATGGGCACTAATACACCCGCATACTATCACAGATGCTTTTGAATTCTGTGTTGGAAAAAAGGTCCTTTTTCTCAGGACAGCAGAACGTTGAATTGTAACAGGATGATCATAGCTATTCACTTCATTTGTCAGCGGTTTTATTATTGTGGAGGGATATGGTGAAGGTCTACTGAAGAGTAATGGATCTATAGTGCTGTATTTTGGGTGTATTGTCCACTTTGAATGTGCGTCATTCCAAATTTAATATGCTATCACCATATTTCATGAGTTGTATTATGAGGGAGAAGCACTTCCTGAGTAATACATACAAGAGAATTGGTGCATGTAATCCCTGGGAGACATAAATCAGAGAACACAACCGACACATCTTCCAGCACAGATCCCATGAGGCGGCACTTCTTGCAGTTAAACACATGACTGCAAGCATGTGGAGCTAACACAGATGCCAGCGGGAATTACCTGAGTTAACAGTTGATTAGAGGTAGGGAGATGGAGCTGAAGGGTGATTTGGGGTAACTGCTGTATTTTGTGATAATAAAAAAAAAATAAAAAAAAAAAGAAGGAAAGACACTTCTTTTCTCTCTCTCTCTCTCTCTCTCTCTCTCTCTCTCTCTCAGGTTTCATTTGGCCCAGTGGAGCACATGTTTTAGTTTGACTGTGACTTACTGTATTTACTACAACTCTGGGTGGGGGTTGACTTCAACAGTTTGTATTTTGAGCAATTTCATATTTTCAAGCCAGCTACAGGAAGGATTGAGCACTTCGTGACTCCTTTACGTCAACGGTGCATCACACTCAAACAAATGCAAAAACAAATGTAGGAAGAATTCACCCAACAACTTTCAGAGAGAGCATGTTGTATTTACATTGCAGCTTCAAGAGATTTCCTGGTGCTTTTTCATACTTTGTGCACCGAAATGCTTCAAATGTTTACAACAGCAATGAAAGTGGGAACACTTTACCTCTGCTATAAACAGATATTTCCGTTACTTGCCATTGCAGTACATGGCCTTCAACCAAAAGGTCTGCGCACCCTCAACAGAGAACCTCAGGATCTGCACGGGTAAACAAGACTAAAAGCAGCACTACTGATCAAACGGCAAAGCAACATATGGCATCCATTTGATCACATAGTATGATTAATCTGCGAGTGTTCGGACGGTTGTTTGACATTTTCAAAGAACTAATCATTGCGGCTGTTTTTTTTTTCCTGATGTACCTTTTCATGGGGCGATAAGGCCAAGTTAGACCTCATGCCAGCGGTAGCTAATGAGCTGCATAACAAAAAGAAGCGAAACCAACGAGGGGACTTAAACTGATGGTGCAAACTCTCAGCAGCACAAAGTGAACCCACGTCAAACATTTCACCCTCCTCTGTGGTCTCTCTCTCTGCAGGTCACTTGTACAATCAACCACTTTCTCGTGTCTACGTGCTGGTGTTTGAGCAAGGCATGCTGGTGCCAAAATCAACGATTATTTGTGTTTGCAGGTTTAAAACCATCCATGTCAGCATCATGGCATGTCGTAGGATGATGGTGTGAGTCTACACAAGACAGCTGTTGTCGGTAACGGCACTGACAAAATCTACAATAAACATGCCAAAGTTTTACAGCCACCTCCCATGTCCAGCTGCAGGACATTGGTGGGTTCTGACATCTTTACAGGAAGACAGCAGGACAAGGGACACAGCGGTGACTCTCAAGGACCTGAACAGCTTGAACAACTGCAACAAGCTGGTGTTTCTATTCGTTCTGAGAAGCTCTGAACTCTCCAAATATTAAATAATAAATTAGATAGAGATGACTTAAATAAATAAAAGGCATCTCTATCTACTGTATCTATAACACAATGCATTTTGGCTGTGTTCCTTGATTCTTTTTTTTTTTTTAAGAAAAAAGGTTAAATTATTACACTGGCCAATTATTTTAATTGCACTATAAGATTTACACTGCATTAGTTTTGGAGGATAAGTGGGGTGAGGTCGTGGGATACATCATTTTATAATAGTGATAAATGTCCAGGTCAAAGAAATGTACATGCTCGCTCCTCGTATTCCTTCATAATTCACATGCATTCACTGGTCATCTCCATGAATATTTTAAACGTTCAACCTAAAAAAAACATGAATAATTCACAGAATTTATATAAAGTGTTTATTGAAAAAAATATGACACTGTCTGTTTACAATAAATGATGTATGCCGGAACTACTCGATGTCCGGGACTTCCCAGTGAGCGTTAAGACACAGTCTGGAGCAGAGCAACCAGGTCCGAAGGGGCTACAGCAGCGTAGCTTTTTGATTGGCTGGACTGACCTCTAGGGGCATGGTTCCTAGAGGTGCAAAATGTCTCTTAATTTGTGTCTAATTAAATCTGGGATGGCAGCATCTCTGACATTGCTCATTCTGAAACAAAGAAATCTTCTGTCGGCCGGTTCTGATGGCTTCCAGCCCTCCAGCCTCACTGGCTCGTTTGAGGTGCTGATAGCTGCCTCAGTGGCGAGCTGGTTGAACATTTTGCAGATGGGTAACGCTGTTGAAAAATCTGTATAACTGTTATTGATGGTGGGCAGAAAAGTTACCTCAGGACACTCCTCTACCCCACAAATTGCTTGTTGTGAGACTGTTGGCACACACAGGGATTAGAATATGCGCCACACCTTGAAACCTGTAGACTTCGCCTCTCTCATCGCCTTTCTTTACATTAACGCTCAGCCAGGGCAGAGAATAGACTACTTTTCATTAAAATAGTTTGGACATGAGTCAGATATGAAAGGTTTGTGGGAGCCAGTTTGTATTCAGCATGTTTATTTTTCTACGCCGGTGGGTGTGTGAGTTTCTGCAGGGATTGTGGGGTGGGGTGATGATTGGGAGTGGCAGGATTTGATGGAAGATGGGGGATTAGAGGCAGAAGAGGGACACGGTTTAGAGCTGCAAAGGAAGTGATTTTGCATCCTGCATATACGGCGCTTTGGTCGATGTGGATTTTATTTGATGTCAGGATTTGATTTTTTGTGCGTGCATGTGTGTTTTCAAATCCCACCAAGCCGAAACACATACTTCTGATTTTATCTACAAATTCATTTATATTAGGACCATTTATGGGCATGTGTTCAGATACAAAAAACAAACGAAACAATCCCACAAGACCATTACAACAAGTGCACACCTCTGCCAAGGCCCAACAATCCCGCTTTTGTCTGGGACATCTGCTTAAAATGTCAGTAAGACCCAACATTCACTAACAGGGAAAAAAAGAATATCAAAATGAAAAAATATACATATTAATTACAAGTAATTTCTCTGCCATTTAATATAACAACTTTTCACTACATCAACTGTTGTGGCTTTGACATTTGATCTTTCAGCGTCAAACTTACTTTGAGTTTCTAACTTGGCACTACATATATGTGGTGTAAGTTACAAACGAATCATTTTGACCAAGATAGGATAGGATTGTTTGAAATTTCACCCAATGGTAACAAAGGGGAAATTCAATTTTCCCGACCATGAACTTTGACTCATAAAGCCCAAAATTTAATCTGTTGAAACCAGTGGTAGAAGGACTTCACAGGAAATAAATAAATAAATCGATTATTTGAATGTTGTGGATGGAAGGCTGCTAAAAGACGAACCATCAAACCAAATTGGAAACATCATCTCCTTATAAGGAGATAATTATAATATAATTATATTTTTAACCGTTATTTAGTAAACCAATTTAATCAACGCAGATATTGACTTTAATGCTAATTAAATGAAGGTTACTGTAAATGGTAAACATAAGCAAAATGAAAGGGGATTTCAGGGGAAATTCTAATTGTAAAAAAGAACAATTTAATATTCTATAGCATCTAAAATCCTTAGTTTAAATGGTATTTTAAATGTGACGCCCCCTTGAACTGTTAAAGGATCTGGTGACCCAAGGCTTTATTTTATTCCTAAATACTTGCATTTGACTGTCGTTTTCCAGGTATTGCTGTTTATTTTGCCAGCCCCCGACATTTAGGCTCTTCTAACTGTAACCCATGCTGTGTCACAAACAACACTAATGAGCTACAACAAATCCCTGCGAGCTTTGTTGAATTCAAAACAAAAGATGCAAAATGCATCTCATTTAGTAGTAGACGCTAAGCCAAGAAGATGGAATTAGAGACAGAAAGAGGTTCAGAGGACAGACGGAATGAAGAGGACTTTTTTGTAATGATTTTAGTGAGTTTTAATTTGCACTCTATGCAGTGAAACATTTACACGACTAAAAACTACAATTTCTCAACTTCTCTCAATTCAACGTCAACCAAATAATTTGGCTCTCTTTAACTGCCTATATCTGATTCATCAAGGAATCCAGGGTGTGTGATTTACACCTTTAAAGTGTGTGAGATTCATATCAAATTTAGCCTGCAGTTATTTATCTGGTATTTTAAACAACACTTTTGTCACATGACACCTCCCCCTTGTGGATGAACAGTCTCTTAAGAATGCTGTGCATTTAATTGAAAACTGTAATGCAAATACATAAAGTGAGGTCAAATCTATAGCATTCTGCATCACATCTGATGTTCTGATCCTGATGTACACCTGAGGCTTTTCTACACTGAGTGGGAGCTGTAAAATAATTCTATCCAGATCCTTTACGTTCCTGAACATAGTTATACCCCAGTGTAAAATAAAGAAATAAATAAAAGTAAACTCCAATAAAAGTAAAATTCCTGCATTTGAAATGCTACCTCACTATAGATTTAACTGTAAGCTGTAAAAGCAACAGGGGCTGCATCTCTGTCATTATATAGATAATATTATTGTTATTAATGCAGTCATCAGTCATATGTAAGCATGAGTTTAATGGCTCCGTGTGCCACATTCTGTGAGCTTGTAGTGGTTTTTGCACAAAAGATGAAATGAATCTGTAAAGCAACTAGCAGCTATAGAATTTAAATTAAAAAACAACCTTTGCTTATGAATTAGAGCGCACCAACATAAGTGTGAGTAAAGTCCCCCCACTGCTGTCTGAGCTACACATTGTACATTTCAGTGCAAGATTATGAGCCTCTTTTGACATCAGATACCATAAAAAACATTTTAATGCAGCTAAAAAAAATGATAACGATGACTTAAAACACTACAACATTGCAGCAAAAGCACTTTCTTCAGACACTAATCACTTTTTGTGAACTTTATTTGTTTTAAATGTTTTGCTATTGCACAAAAATTCTCAGGGATGTAATCTAAGTATGGGAAAAAGTTAAAAAAAAAACATCTGTTTCTTGTGTCTGTGTGTTTAGTGAGCATCACAGCTGCCCCCAGATTTCACACTGTGTAACCATTTCTGATTACTGTTTAATTCATTTATTTATATTCTGAGTGAACTCTGGCCTTTGAACTAAACTCCACACAATGTTGCTCATTCCTTCTTGTCACTAGTGTCATTCCTACACACAACAGGAGGAGGAGGATGGTTTTTGTAGTCATGTTGGACTAACTCTTACTTTCCCAGCCAACAGGCATGATTTTACTCCTTGTAAGGAAATGAATGACTTATACAAAGAATCATCGTAACAGCTTTGTGGAACACCTTTTAAATATTACTTTTGCTGATTGACGTTTATGAGGCACCTGCTGTTTACCCAAGTGAGAAGACAGAATATAGTATGACTTTGATGGATTTTTACCTTTGTTCACTGATATGACAACACTATTCCTCTTTTCCGCCAGAGCATTCCACTGTTCACCTTTAATATATTTTCATTACATTCGTCTATCAATTCCCTGGTCAGAACTTGAACCACTCTTATGTGATTATGCCCTAAAAATGCCAGGACCAGGACTGCATGAGTCATTTTGGGGGCTTCCTTTTGCAAACAAACTTTATCTCGATCACTGCTTTAAAATATATGCCCTCTAAGGTAGTTATTTCAATTTTACACTCCCTTTCTAATGCTCTCCAACTGTGAGAAGGAAAGGAATTAGTTAAGCATTCACATGTGTAATTTGTTCTCCATAAGGCATTCTTCAATGGAGCTGTTTGAGTAATGACATAAGAGGTTCGTTCCAGGGCTTTCACTGTTTCAAGAATGCAATATTAGGTACTTCTCATTTTGACATCATGACATGTAATGGCTTGAATTGTGTCCCAGTCTGCTCAAATCCAGGAAGTGCTGTAACTGAGGGCTATCACTTTACAACAGCCTTCATCTGGTCTGAAGTCATGCATCTCTGTGCTGCGTCATTTGCATTTCAAGAAGACAAAGAAGCCGAATATTCATTCAATACAAATACTGTTCAGATTTACTCTGTGCAGAAACAGAGAACAATTTTGCTGAGAAAACTACAGCAAAGAACTACATCTTGTGTTGATCTTGATCTACAACTTGCTACATATTACAGAAAGCATTAAAAAAAAAGGTTCAGTATAAGATCAAACATGTAAATCAACATAATTTTTGTATTTTCCCAAATTGTCCACATAAGAGAAAAGTTATCAGAATTTTCTGCAAGGACACAATCTTCTTTAGTGACAAACACAAAATGTAAAACATACTTTGTTTGTTTGTGATAATGTTTTGTAGAGATAATCACAGGGCGGGTCAAGAATGCCCCCCACATAAACCTGTCCTATTAAAAAGAAAAATTATCTTGCACAAAAAGAATGGTTTAACAATTCTCTGTGTTTCTATCTTGCTTTAAAAACCCATCAAATTAAACCAGCTGAGAATTTTTATAATGTTGCTTAAAGGCCCAAACGTGCTTTGCAAGAAATGCTAATATTAACATGCTAAATGCTCACATCATGCCAATATTTACATATCTACAAACCACCTGGATTCTCCCAGGATTCTTCCATATCTTACTTTTACTCTTCTCTCAACGCTGTCCCCCTCCTGTTTCAACATTTTGCCATAAATTATCTCATGCTGAAACGCAGAAGTAAAAGACGGAACCAACTACATACTGTAAACCACTGAGAAATGATTGTGACACTCCCTGCTGGCCCAGAGGGAAACTTTCTCCTCTTAGGCTTGGGAGACAAAATGCTGTTTCTCTTTACAGCCTTCTTTTAGTTTCTAGTTTGATTTTTATTTATTTTCTTAGATTGTATACTCATATACAGTATAAAGTATGGATGGGTGCATATACTAATATACGTATCTATCTGTATCTGTCTCATATTCATCTTTTAATTGCCCTCTTTCTCCTAAACAAACACAAAAAGTGAAACAAATGAGGCTCATAAGAGAATCATCATTTTATCTCCTGAGCTGCAAAAGAGCAAACTTTGAAAAGTTTCCTCTTGGAGAAATAAAAACCTCCACATGAGAGTGACGAGAGTATATATTGATATAAAAAGTCAACTACAGGTCAACTACACAAAATGAATATGTTTTTCCTGCTTGTGATAATCTGCTACATAGAATTCCTGGACATGGGACCCATTGATGACAGTAATAGAATTGCCATAAGAGGTCACAAGCTGAAAGGTTAGTGAACAACTGACCCACATGGCAATCTATTTATTTGCTTTAACAATAAGAATGAAGTAGAAAGGAAGAAGCAGCTGAATAGATCAGGATGCGGTTGGTACCTGTGCGTCATTTTTGTACTCATATGCCTCATGTGCTGACTGGAGAAAAAGGTGGGGACTGAATAGAAGTATGATCGGATTTGTTAATCCTTACAATAAACATCTATGCTCTGTGCGTTACAGTGTCTCATCATTTTAGCAATGTTTGAATGATAAGCATTTGGTTTTGTTCACAGAATTTAAACAGCCCGCAGATGTGTGTGATAGTCTGTCAGTCATCGAGAGGAGTGTCCTCAACGTCCTCATGCCTTCAGCCAAGAGCATTCTACAAATTCAAATCATGATACATCACTCGTCTCAAAACAAACCTGTTTGTAAATCTTTGTAAGGGTTTAATACAGCAACAAAACCAACATCAAATACTTTCCCTTATATTCACTCCTCTCCTCTGACTTGGGCTAAATTGAGCTCAAATTTGACCTGCGGCGCACACAGCATTGTGAGATCATCTCGACGCATGGAGCAGTCGTGGCCTCTGACCACTGAGAGGAGACTCACATTTTCACAGAACTTCAGGCAGCTCAAAATCAAATCAAATCAAATCAAATCAAATTTTATTTGTATAGCCCGAAATCACAATTTACACATTATCTCACTGGGCTTTGACAAACTGTACAGATGTGACATCCTTTGCCCTTAGACCCTCAAACCAGGTGAGGAAAAACTTAAAAAAACCCTAAACAGGGAAAATAAAAAACCTCAGGAAGAACCACAGAGGAGGGATCCTTCTTCCTAGGACCGACAGACGTGCAATAGATGTCACCTGTACAGAACACAAAAACATGATAATAACAATTTACTTAGAATGTATAAAACATCCATGAGTCCCAGAGTCTGTGGATTCTATAAATACAGATGTATGGGACGTCTAGTGATCCAGATGCAGGTGGACTCTGTTGGTCCAGGAGTCATTGTACTCCATGTAGCAAGATCTGAGTGTTGCTGATGTAGTCACTGAGTCCAAGAGTATGTAGAATCTGTAAATCCAGGGATATGTGAAGTGTAGTGGTCCAGAAGCAGGTGTAGTCTATTGATCCAGAAGCCATTGTGATCTGTGGGTCCCGATTTGCACTTGGAAATCCAGCCTAGGATCCAAGTCACAGGATCTCCTTTCCTAATGTGGCCAGGGGGCATCAGGCAGGACCACAGCAGCACCTCCCACCGCGACCTAGAAAAACCTGCAGGATGGTAAAGCACAACGACTCCGGGGAAGAAGTAAAGTTAGTGTAAGGATATGGACATTTACAGGAGCAGAGAAGGAGTCTGAGTCAGAGGGGGGAGAGAAGAAAGCTCAGTGAATCATGGAGTGTTCCCCCAGCAACCTAAGCCTATAGCAGCATAACTAAGGGCTTGATAGTCCAGCCTTAACTATAAGCTTTATCAACAAGGAAGGTTTTAAGCCTACTCTTAAAATCAGAGAGTGTGTCTGCCTCCCGTACCAAGACTGGAAGATAGTTCCACAGGAGAGGAGCTTGATAGCTGAAAGCTCTGCCTCCCATTCTACTTTTGGAGATTATTGGGATCACCAATAACCCTGCATCCTGGGAGCGTAAGGTTCTGGATGGGTGATAGGGTACTATGAGCTCTTTAAGATAAGATGGTGACTGACCATGAATTGCTTTGTAGGTGAGGACAAGGATTTTAAATTCCAGTGCAGAGAAGCCAGTATGGGGGAAATATTAGTTGATATTAGTCTCTGATATTAGTTCTAGTCAGTACACGCGCTGCTGCATTTTGAATTAACTGAAGAGTTTTTAAAATTTTGTTAGGGCAACCTGAAAATAAAGATTTACAGTAATCCAGCCTGGAAGTAACAAACGCATGAACTAGTTTTTCTGCATCTTGTTGAGACAGGATGTGCCGGATTTTAGCAATGTTACGGAGGTGAAAGAAGGCGGTCCTTGAAATCTGTTTAACATGTGAGTTAAAAGACAGCTCCTGGTCAAAGATAACACCCAGGTTTCTGACAGTGGTGCTGGTGGCCAAGGCAATGCCATCCAGATTAACTATGTTGTTGGATAATGATTCCCTAATATATTTAGGGCCCAACACAATTACTTAAGTTTTGTCAGAGTTTAACATTAAAAAGTTATGAGACATCCAGTTTTTAATGTCCTTAAGACATGACTGTAGATTAGCTAACTGATGGGTTTCATCTGGCTTCATTGATAAGTATAGTTGTGTGTCATCTGCATAACAGTGAAAATGTATGGAGTGCATTCTAATAATTTTACCTACAGGAAGCATATATAGAGTAAATAGTAATGGTCCAAGCACAGAACCTTGTGGGACTCCATGACTAACCTTGTCATATCTTGATGATTCATCATTAACATGAACAAAATTATATCTATCACATAGGTAGGACTTAAACCATCTTAGAGCAGAACCTTTAATGCCAATTTGGTGTTCCATCCTCTGTAGTAAGATGTGATGATCGATAGTGTCAAAAGCTGCACTAAGATCTAATAAGACTAGTATAGAGATAAGTCCCTCAACAGATGAAGTGAGGAGGTCATTTGTAACTTTTACCAGTGCTGTTTCTGTGCTGTGATGCTTTCTAAAACTGGACTGAAACTCTTCAAATAGACTATTATACTGAAGAAAGCCACATAGTTGTTTCGCTACTGCTTTCTCTAGAATCTTTGAAAGAAAGGGGAGGTTGGGTATTGGTCTATAGTTGGCTATAACTTCTGGGTCCAAGGTAGGTTTTTTTTATGAGTGGTTTAATTACAGCTACTTTAAAAGACTGGGGCACATAACCATAGATTGATAATATTTAGTAGTGGATTGCTAATTAAGGGTAAAACCTCTTTGAGCAACCTAGTAGGTATGCGGTCTAATATACAGGTTGACAATTTAGATGAATATAATGTTGTCGTAAGTTCATGAAGGTCAATTGGATGGAAGCTTTCCAAACACACATCAGGACTAATAACGGCCTCTATAATTCCTGTTGCTGAGCTGGAATTATAGAGACTATAGAGAATCTGAGTTGACAATTTCAAATAAATATATTAAAGGCAATTATGCTTTCTTAATATCTTTACCACATATTGTACTTCGTTGGCTTTTTATTTCATTCCTGTCCCTGTCTTCTTGCCATAAAGTACTTTATAATTTTAAAAAACCCTATATAAATACTTGGTTGCATAGTTCTTCCTTTGCTGCTCAAGTGAGGTTCTTACGTTTATGAAATCACACAGAGGTGAAATACAAGAACTGGAATTTAAAATTTCAGGGTAAACCACAGCAAATGACAAAAATGTTTATACCATGTTCACAATGTTTTTTGTTTTTTTTTACTTTGACCGCACCACTAAAGTAAGTTACATTTAGAGGCTGTACTAAAACAGTCAGTGATAGATAAGGAGCAGATATGTGCCTAGTTTGATGTATAGCATTATATCAGGCTATTATGATAGAACATTCATCAGAGATTCATGACCAAGCACATGATGCACTGTACATTAAGTTTTGCTCTGAGTTCTGATTATTGAAATGAGAGGACAGACTACATCAGCCCGTAAGCCACAAATGACACAAGCATACAAAACAAGATGAACCACTCTCCAGTCTTATCCTGCTGCTGTGATCAAATACAGCTACAGGAGGCGTGAAGATACACCACACACTGATGTCTTACTCTGCCATTTGGGTTGGGATCTTGCGCAGACATCAGGTTCCAGAAGAAGAAAAACTCCACATCATTCCAAAATGGTTTATTTTGTAAAGAGGGCAGTTGGAGGAGATGAGAAAACATGGTGCGCTACTAAATGATAATATATTCAAATGTACATGGCATTCAAAAGGTATTACAGTTATCACTCAAATTTTCCACACATGAATTCTTCATTCTAATGTTTTCCAAATGCAGATGGATAAAACTGTATAGTTTTTGTTAAAAAACAAAACAAAAAAAGTAACACTGTAAACCTTTGGGATGGTGACAAATGAAGTAACAGTTACATGCAGGATGTAAAATGTTAATTTATTTTCTTGTTTTTTTGATTTGAAAATAAAAAAACATTAACAAAAAAAACAAGGTGAATGATTAACATCTTATTAATTTAGAGAAAACTTTAGGGTGAATCCTTCTGCTCTTTATTCCTCACTTAAAGCAGAAAATGAATTGTTTCAGCCTTTTATGCAGTATAATATAGATCAATAGGAAATATAAGAAACTGCTATTAATGACAACTTGAGTGGTCTTTGCAAGCCATTACAAACAGCACATACGTGGTCATGTCTCATGAAAATGACAATCAAAATAAATTACATTTGCCAAAACCTAACACACGGACTGGCTGGAATGGGGAGGAGGGGTAGGAAGGACTCAATTTAGGAACAAATGACTGATGACTATTCAAATAGACTGTGAATGAAGCTCCTCTGGATGTGTGGCGTCCAGAGGGACGACTGTTGAGTGAGTAAAAAGGTTCCAAAGTAGAAACTGCAGTCTTAACATGTGCCATACTTTAAAATGTAGAGGAGAACACCCTTACACTCATCAATATGATGAGCAGAAAAGTCCCAAACCAAAGCTTTGAAGTCTTTATTTTTGCTATCGGGAGAGGAAAAAAAATACTCGAAAACAAAAATAAAACACAAAACAGGAGAGGGAGGAAGAAACGACTCCAGATAATACGTTGAATGCAGAGAAAATGAACTGCACGAGTTGGGTGTGACACTCCGGCACAAGGGGTTATTTCCTGGAGCTAGACTTCTAATATCCAAAAGTACTGGTCTGGATGACCCATGTCGGTCAAGGGTGTCCATGGAGATGCCTACAGCAAAATGCAACGACAGCATCATCTTAGCAGGCTGTCCAAGAGTGGCGCTATGTGCTTCCTGCTGCTTGGCTCTCTCCTCCCTCTGAATTACCTACAGAAAGAAAATGACAGTGAGTTCACAAGGGTTATGTTAGCGAGTGGTTTAAATGTAAATATCACAAAAATTGTGACAGCTCTGGCAACAAAAAGCAGACTTCAAACCACACAAACATTGCATATTCGTGCCATCCATGAGGTCAGGAAATGATCCAAAAACATGCACACACACACCGACAAGAACTAGAATTACTACCCAGAGGTTGTTTGCCTCTGTCAACCAGCCAAGCTGAGCTAAAAACTAAATTCAAGTAATAAAGAAATTCAATACATGGTGTTACATGTAGTTTTTGGAGACATGGAAGCAATGCATACAACACAGTGGGAAAATAAGTTTCGTGGCACCAATTCAGTATCTGATCACAAGTCAAAATATGGTCACAATCTCCCCTTCTGTTGATGGGTTATGGTGTTGAATAAAGACCATAACATGTTTTTGCAGATATCACATTGAAGTTCCCCTTTCGGTATGAAATGTCATTGCGGGTTATGGCCAAAGACATTTTTTGAAAGTTCATATTGACTTTCAACCCCTAAAATAAAATATTTTCTAATTACAAATAGGTTGTAAATTTTGTTTAAAATTTTTTTTACCCTCACAGTTTTCCTGAATATCATAGCAGTGGGGCAACCTGAAAACCTAAATATAGGCATGAAATCAAAATAGAACAAAAACAATCAAAATAATGAAATACTCACTTGTAGCAGGAGTGGAGGCTGAAATTGAGGCAGAGGCATTGTCCTCCTCGTCGCTGTCATCCTCGTTGGACCGCGGTACCTCAGCCTCGGGAATAGCTGTTGTCGGGGTCTCGAGCTCTTGCTCTGCCCTGCTCTTCAGGGCTAAGATACGGTGATGTAACGCTGCAGCCAACTGACCTATGTCCTTAGAGCTACCCTGAAGTAAAAAGACACAGAAAAACAAGGGAATAATTAGAAAGCTTCAGGTTTGATTTTGTGATTCTTTCGTGATCTTTGTTGATACATACTGATATTAGGAAGACCTTGACCCCCTGGTCCTCTGTGTCCATGGCAGTGATTCGTACACTCTTCTCGCTGGCCTTGTCAACCTGCATTTGGGGCCAAAGTTTAGTGTTGAGGATCAACCGGAGGCTGCCCTGGGTCCTCATTACTGGAAGGGTTTAAACACAAACACACACAACAGTTATGAACTACAGGCCCACCAAGTCTTCATTAAATTGTTGACTAAGGCGTCAGTGCTGCAAGTACTTGCAATGGGGGGGGGGTAAATTATTAGTGGTAATAGGCATGCCTATTGCCCCTGTCCTTTTCCAAGGTGAGTGAAGATGTTTATAGTGCTGTGTTATATACACACACACACAACACAAGTACAGTGGTAAGAGATGTCACCTAAAAAAAAAAAAAAAAAAAAAAAAAAAAAAAGAAAAAATCTTGTCAGGAAAGCTTTTTTTTTCTTTGATAACGAAATACTTTAAACTACTCCCATGTTTAGTCTACAGAAGCGTTGCAGCAGAGGAGCTGGCGCCCCCTTGTGTTCAAAGTACGATAATGTAGAAATAACAGCAATTAAAATCACAACCAAAAAAACATTGGTATTCTTACTGCAAAAGTGCAATCTCTTCATCCATGTCTATCCGGCACAAAAAAATCAACTCATAAATATTGATTACCTTTTTCAATCTGATCACGGAATCATAAAAAAGAAGCTTTGCAATTTCCTAACAAAAAGTTAACATTTTTTATCCCCCCACGTAGTTTGTACAGGTGTTTTTACCTAGACGGGACTGTAGCGTGCCATCATCCGTCGATGCCATGTCGTTGAGCCTCAGCAAACCTCGACCCCTCTCTATCCATGACTGAGCAGTCTTCTCAAATACATATAACTTGCACTGCATCTGAAGAAAGAAAGTGACAAAGATTTTACTGCTTTCTGTCACATTTCTCTGCTACATGTGTTCAAAAAAGGGAGCGTTCCATCCACCTGTAATACATTGCTTTCTGATTCCTCTCCAGTTTTGACGTCGACTTTCTCTAAGATGCACTTCTTGGCTGTGGCTTTGGTGTAAGCTGCTGCAGACTCCTCCAAAGACTCTGACACAATGTTCACTGGTGAGATAAAAGATGGTTGTGAGATATCTCCAACCTACTCAAGTCAAAATTTTTTAACTTAAATGAAATGTAATGCTTACTGTCCTGTAACATTCTGCAAGTAACATGAAAGGACATTGTCAGAAAGAAAAAAAAAAAACAACAAAAAAAAGGGTGATCATGAAGGACCCAGGCTAGCACTGTCAGCTGTTCAGGCAGAGCTAATTCAGTTCCATGCCCACAATAATAAAAAATGTCTGTGCATGCAGCAGCCATGAAATGCTCAATATCTTACATTTGTCAGTAAACAAAGACAGTAACTGAAACTTTATGTCAAACCAAAAAAAGGCTGGTTGGCTGCTTAATCTCATCAGGAAATGAGATTTGAATATTCAGCTCACAAATAGATAAAAAGGTACAAGTAAGATTTAAACTCTATTTATAGCTGCCGCTATTTTAAAATGATTTATCAAACCAGGCAACGCTGTATTAAGCTTTACAATTGTGTATTATTGCCCTATATAGCAAATGACATTCTAGTTATCTGAACTAATTTCACTTAATGCTTATTACACCATATTCATCTGTATGAGTTATTTGTTTTCAATGCCAACATACAGGGAATTAGATGGTAAGGAAAAAGGCAGAAAAAAAGCACTATGTCAAAATATTTTGGAATATCAAGGATTTGTAATTGAAGGTGCAAAAATGTAATTTACTGATAATCCTCGTCATACTGTATGGATTACTGTCTCAACGTTTAGGGAAATCTTGACTAGAGAAATATGTTCAATAGATGTGGAGATATTTCAGTCATTACTCCTGCTGACATATCCCACGTTTGCAGATTACAGCCAAGTCACTGTCTTAGAACTATTACTCGTTATTAAAAACATCAAGCATAATGTCAATAATCAGTGGGCTTTGTGACATTACCTTTCTCTGGGGTGGTGTCCTGTGATGCCAGCTCTGAAACAGGGTTAGATGAAACTTCTTTATATTCCTCATTCACAGATTCTCCCTTTGGGGGACTCTGGAAAAAAAAAAACAAAAACAAAGTTGATCTTCAGAACCAGTTCAAAGCTCAATCATTAGGAGTGGTGACAGATGGTAGATGGCACCATTCAACAGGCTGTGTCAACTCACCAAAACTCGTTCAGACATGTTCTGCCCAAAAACAAATTTTGCCCCACTGTCTGTACTGTTTGTGGCATTTTTTGAGCTGAAAGGAGGACAAAAGAAAAGAAATATTTAGTTGATGGAAGTTAATCAAAAATGAAAATGAGTTACTAAAAATACACAAAGCGGGACACTTTTATCACCTTGGGGTAGAGATGTACTGTAAGAAATAATTAGTGCCCTCTGATTGAGAGTCAGTTGGCACACTATCCTTTGACTTGTCTTCTGTACTGTTCTCTTCCAACTAGAAGAAAAACAAATGTGTTAAATCTGGAATTTTGTTAAAGAGATTACTAAAATTTGAAGAAAACTGCTCACATTGAAAATTAACATTAATGATTCCAGCAAGTAATGATTTACACATAGTCAAACAATAATCAGTCATCTTTAATAAATATTTGACTTAAAATGCTTATGATTTAGATTTATTTCATCCCTGGAGTCAGATGCAGCTCAGATAATTCACTGGTAAAATGTATTAGTGCATCATAGTGGGGTGAGGGTGAGTGACATTTGATAAATTAGTGTAACATGTTATAAAACAGCAGCAGCATAACCAAAAGCACAGAGAACCTTATATGGCCATCACATATTAACACCCTGACAAAGAAAGTTCAAGTTTCTTTAGGAAAATGCAATGTCATGTTCTTATCAACTTCTACAGAGGAGCAATAGAAAGCATCCTGACTGGAAAAATCCCAAACTGACTTGGTTCCTACATGATCAAAGACAGGAAGGCTCTCTAGAGTGTGATTAAAACCAACCAGAACAAAACTGGTACACTTTCACAAAGTATCAGTGATATCAGTACGGTGCTTGAGCAAAGCCCACACAATTATTATTATATGAGTGGAGAGCAACCCACCTTTGCTCTGTCTTTGATATTCTGACCAAAAACAAAAGATATAGCTACATCTGTGTCCTTCTTCTCTCTTCTGTTTCCGTCTCTGTCACCGCTCACTCCGTCTTCCTCATTTTCATGCTTCTGAAACAGGAAGAAAAATCAAAATGATACTCATCTTTTTCTGTATAATGCCAGTTCTACAGCACTATGTTTCAGCAGAATGAAAGCATTCCCCAAACTATTTTCATTTCCAATAAAATTCTTCAACTGGAATAACTTCTCATGAATCAGACTCATTATAGTTTATGAGAAAAGTGGTATGAAAATAACCACAAATCATTAGCATTTTCCTTAACTTTCTGACTGTCATTGTTTTTAAACAATACTAAGTCTTTAATTAAAAACAACAGGCAGAGTTTGCCTGTTCCTAACCAGTGACTTGGCCAGGCTCACTGAGTGCTCTGTGTTGTTCAGGAACAGGGACTGGGTCACAGATGTTTCATCTAATGACTTTTTCACACCATTGGTTCCACAACTGGAATCTAAATAACCAAACAGAAAGGACAAAGATAAAGCCCAACCCCCATGGAAATGTAGTTAAAAAGACACATACAAAAATACACTATTTCACTATATCAATACTTCCAAGTTAAATGAACACATAAGGAAAACAAACATTTTAATAATGACTGATAATGGTATCAAGTGTCACTAAATAAGTGCAAGTGAAGTTGCACTCACTAGACTCTATATGTGACTTAGAGGGCGGCGCCTGGAGAACTGCTGGGCGGAGAACACTGCGTTGCTGTTCCTTAGGTTTCTGACTTGGGATACCTGCAAAAGAGAAAGCCTCTTACATTCAAACAGATAATCTGGGTCTATATGCTAAAATCTTAGGTGGAAAAATGTGATTTATAAAAGCGTCATAAAGAATAAAAAGAGTGCAAGTCTGGGTTAAAGTCTTTTGTATTACAATTAAGTCGGTGTGAGGAAACACTACACAAAGAAGCCTTTCATTTTCGAACACCAACCTGAACTTGGTGCTTGTCCATGTATGAGAGTTGGTGGCTTTAAACGGAATCCCACAGGCTTCTCCTCTGGTAAGATGATAGCGAAACACAAGGCAGACATTAGAAAAAGATCATAGACTTACACGGCAACTTTCCATCTGTTTTTGGACTGTTCTAACCACAGGGAGCATATCAGAGCCACCCATGTAGAGCCTCGACTTGTGATCCAACTCCTGTTCAATAACAGGGTGACCTCTATGGCCTGTGATCTCTTCATATCGCTGACTCTCCATCTCTGTCACTTTATTAGCCTGACATTACCTGGCCCTAGTTGGTGCTAAAACGGCATCCGCTTTTCCCTCCACATTTACAGGAATTCTATCGTGTCAACCCCGGCCTTATTTTGATTTTACTCACCAGTAATTCTTAACACATGGAAGTACACTGAAACACAGCTGAGCAATGGAAAAAAACATCCAGAGCAAAATTATCCTAGACATTTGTTTGCTCACATTGATGCCCTCTCTGTGGTGACATTAGCCCTGACAACTCTAAATTTGGGGTCCTGAATTCAACCAATCAAAACCAAAGCTAAAACTGAAGACATAAACAGAAAATGTACACTAATTATAAAACAAAAGTTATAAAACAGTGTAGAATTCCCACTGCAGCAACAATTTTATTGACTGTGAGAGTAGAGTTCTCAGTATTTATTTTCAGCATTCCTGACCTCTACAAAACAGTGCAATTCTCACCTTGTTTCATAACTGAAATGTGTCAAATTAATGTAATAATTTTTGTAACTAACACACCATTGAAAAGCATATTATCAACCACGACAAATCCCTGAGACGGTGAACAGCACGCTATATAACAAATATTGTACTGAATGACTGACAGAGTCACAAAACCTAATATTTAATCCTAAAATAGAATTTCTCTGAAAGGTTCGGTGGCACTACATAAACTACAGACTAATAATAGCACATCACATTTTGTCAACTTAATATAAAAAAAGTCTCAGCAGATACTAAGATCAAGTGCAACTCTTATTTTTTTTTGGTATCAGTAAATTCCGAATTTGGTTCCTAGCTGAACTTTGCAGTTCACACAATCATAGTTTAGAGCAGCACAACATTATGTACAATCATGCCTGTGGGCAACACTAGGTCATAATTTTCCCTCAATGAAGAAGACCTCTCTGAATTACTGAGAATTTAAGGAACTCCTCTTTGGTTAAATCTATTTCAATTAATACTGACAACTAACAAACAAATGCAATAAGTAAGACTAGACTTTTCTTTGCTGGGCATGTCGCATATTCTATTTGAAATACATAACAGAAGTAAAGATATGGTCTGCCACTGTCTTTAACATTTCAAGACTCCCATTTCATAAAATATTACACTCATCTTAATTATATATTCACTTTTGTAGCTGCACATTTCAGTTAGATTTAAGGGCTAGCTCGAAAGGAGTGCAGGGGAACAGAACTTCACTAACATCTAATTTTGTTTCATAAAACATAAATTCAACAATTATGTAATGTAAGCCAAACAAAAGTCAACCTATCATGTTTCCTGCTTGATACAATTCAAAGGATTGCATTTGACCACTGGAGAAAAGTTCTTTACTGCCTTTAAGCTGTGAGGAGAAATTAATGTTCAAGATTCCTCACCTGGCTCAGAGTCAGAGTTCCCAGTCGGAGACTGGCAAAAACTTGAGGGCATGAACACATTGTTCTTGGGAACTGCAAAGTAGCAAATGGGCAATGCACTCAGCATACTAATCAATGTGTAAACCACAGGCAATAACTAAGAAACAAATTCTCCACTTAGTCACCATCTGACCTTACCCGAGTGTGGGGGTGGGAACGATGAAGTCCTTTCCCTTTTCACAGGAGGGCAATAGCTTCCATCCTCTTTATCTGAATCTGTGGCAGAAAATATTAATTTTACACTTGAAATACATCTATACAACTATGCTAAAGATCCAGTAAATACACTGGCTAGTGCAGACATGAGATTTACCTTCTCCATCCTCTGCACTTGAACCCTCTGCAGATCGCTGCAAGAATCAGGAGAAGAAAGGACTTTTTTGTCTTCATTACCCAAAGAGTATGTATATTTATGTGCATGCATGTGTGTGTGTGTGTGTGTGTGTGTGTGTGTAATATGTGCAAATATATATACATTTTTTTCTAAATCTGGTGAATGGGTATCTTCTGAATGGAAATTACACGTGGAATAAGACTGTAAGACGATGTGTTAGAAATATTAATGAATAATATGAGCCATTTTCATTCTTTTACATTTATTCCATGTCCAAAATGATTCATACTTTTTCAATAATCAATGGCAAAGCATTTATTTTCTATCACAGCTGCCAAATGGTTATAATAATTGGTTTGATGCACATTTCTACTAGGAATTCTACTGGGATTTTGGACTTCATTGCATATATCTCCAGGACCCTGAAGTCGGTATGCTTCTTTGCCATCACTTTGGTCTTCAATTCTCGCATAAACTTCTCAATCGGATTCAGGTCTGGACTCTAGCTTTGGCAACTTCAAACTTTGCAAACCATGTCTTGACCACCTTGGCTGTGGTTTTTGGGTCGTTGTCTTGTTGGAAGGTGCACTGCCTCCCCATGACACCCAAGCCAAGTTTTTCTGCAGACTGTCTGATGTTTTGCTCCAGAATCTTGATGATGTCCTCTTTTTTCATGATGCCATTTACTTTTACAAGGTTGCTTGGCCCTTTGGCTGAAAAACACCTCCCAGGCATTATGTTCCCACCACCATGCTTGACAGTGGGGATGGTTTTCTTGGGGTTGAATGCTTCTCTATTTTTTCTTCACATGAAAGACATATCCCTAGGTCCAAACAACTCAATTTCTGTCTTGTCAGACCACAGAATCAATAACCAGAGCCTTCTTTTTTGTCCGGGTGAGCTTTTGTGTGCCACCTTAGTCGATTTCCACAGAAGTCAGCCTTGTGCAGTGACTGCTGGAGCATCTGCCATCAAATGCTTCAGGACGGCCTCAGTGGCGATCCTTGGATTCATTTCAGCCTCAAGCACTACCATTCTTGCAGTGCAGGGGTCACTTTTGCTTTCCTACCACGTCATTTTAAATTTTGCATTGTGTGAAACTCCATAAACGTTCTGATAATGTTTGGTACAGTGGCCAGTGGTACTTGAAAACATTTGAAGATACCTTTGTAGCCTTTCCCCTTCTTATGAACATCAACAATATGCAACCAGTAAGCGCCTTGGTTTCAGCCATGACTAGCTGTTGACCAGGAGCTGACTAGTGAACAGGTGTATCCAATGTTCTGAATTTATATTTGATTTGAATTCTTTAGGACATGCTAGACGTTACCAGAATAATTTAGAATGGTGCAGAAGATTGCATTTCCTCAAATATGCAATAAGATCAGGGGTACAACTAATTTGGATATGGAACATTGTATCAAAATGTAAAAAAAATAAGTAAAAAATGAAAATGGTTAATATTTTTAATATAATGTCTTAAGTTCTTTTGCTACGTTCTTGTGTCATTCCAGCCAGAATATACCCATTCACAAAATAAAAATGTACTTTAAGTAAAAATTTATATAGACATATTTAGACATTGTGTCAATTCAAGCAAAATAACATAAACCTTGCCCTCATGACCTCATCTGACCCTTTTAACAGGTTTTCTAATGGAGAAAGACTGCATCTCAATGTTTCAGTCTACTGAATCTACAGTGTCTACCAATTCCCAATATTTACCATTTGATACATGAACAACAAGGAAAAACTTACCTTCTGTGCTTTATCTTTTTGGAAAACAAACACAGGAGGCGCTATGGCAGGCTTGTCTGTTAAGAGAAGATATGGGCTTGTCATCCAAACACTAACTAATCAGCATAATCATCTAGCACTGGATCAAACACCAAAGTAAAATGCAAGTTTCATGTCACAAATCATGCAAAATATGAGCACCAAAGCAAAGCAATTTTGTGCCATCTTAATACATTTCAACAATAATTAATGTCTAATTTCCATCAATGTCAGCAAATCAATCTTCAATTCTTAGATTGTAGTACAGATATTCTTGAATTTCTATTGGGAGCAGAAAAATATTACACTACACACCATAAAAACTCAAATGTCAAAGAATATGGCCAACTGTAAAATATAATGTAAAAACATATGCATCATGCAACCATTAAACTTTCAATCATCTGACATGATAAAACAGGAACCTCCTTTGTAAGGCATTTTACTTCAGCTCAACAACCAGGATGATGCTGCTGATGTAAGCCATTGTCATAATCAATCAAGAATAGACAGGCAAGACTGTAATTGAATTACCACTTAAAGCGTCTACCTTAAAACGTTCGTTTCTAAGATGTGTAATCCCATAATGTTAGCAGACAAAGGTTTTCCTGTGTCTGGGTTAGGCCCATTACACCGAGCAGGTGTAGCATCGTTGTCGTAGTAAGTCTTAACGGGACAATGCATACGGTAACAGCCAAATAGCTGTCAACACACATCCATAACTGATCACTGAACCCACATTCACCATCTCTATTACGGTCTGCTATTGCTATTATTAGCTAGTTGCTTATGAAAAGCGTTTAATGGCAGCAAACACGAAAACGTGGTGTGACCTATATATAACGTCCCGCTTTGTGCCTCTCTGTGTCCTGCAGACGTTAATCTGGGCCAAAGAATGGAAGAATTCTAGCATGCAACACTATATTCATTGATGAAATTCAAGCAGTCCCCGGGTTTCCGGCTTATGGTAACCAGCTAGCATTTACAATATATATGAGCCATTCCAGCAAGTAGCCAGTGCCGCCGGTTGTTCCATAAAGTCCTGAACATAGCTTAGCTTTCAGGCTATAGTTAGCTTGCTAATGCGCTACATCTCGCATGAGTCATCTTGCCTAACAAGCACTGACACCAGGATTCTCATGTAAATTCTCTCACACTAAATAAACCATAATAATGACAGACAGATCTGCACAGAAAAAACGTAGAAACAAGCAGCGATTTCATGTAACACTGTCTTTTGGCTAACGTTATTCTCTCTACGCGCCTAAATGAACATCAAGCAATCGTGCAACTGTGCCTTGACTACATTAAAAAAAGAGAGCATCTAACTTATAGTTGGGTTTTTTTTTTATTGGACACATCGCAAGACGTTAACCATCGCTGCCTTTACGCATAAATGCTAGCTTTGATATAAACAGCACTGTTCACTTTGGCTTTGCATGCTATGGTTTCATCCCGAATTACATGTTACAGTTCCGCAGAAACGGCAAAAACATACTGCCTACAAATAGCACGATGCTAACGTTAAGAGGTAAAGCAGCTAACTCCAAGCGGCGTTCGAGGGCGTTCCGAGGCATTCCAGGTATTACCCATAGCCCCACCGTTAGCATTGTTAGCCTATTTGCTAATGTTGTTCTTAAGTGAACGCCATAAGGCTCGACTTAACCTAAACACCTTATTCACACTAGGCCAAGCAGCTTCACTCCAATTACTAAGCATGCAGAAAATATATAGGCGCCCTTTATAGCGGCACAGCAGCTGCATCGTTTTTCTCATACTACCTCTTACTCACCTTCATTCGCCAAGTCCGCCATTTTACTTCGACGCTCACACACCCACAACCCACCGCGCAGATAATACCAGTTGTGGCAGAGTGGTTTTGAGTGGCAGAGGGCACATCAACGCCGCTCGCTGTGAAGGTCCGCTGACCCCGCTGCCATCTGTTTGACCCCGCAATAAAACCCAAATATACGCTGTGTCCATGGTTGTCACTGGGTGTAGGTTTAATTTTGAACATGTTTCAACAGCAAGGGACAACGCAAAGTTTGTTTGCAAAGCCCATCTATGCCTTATGATCCATAAAGAGATGGCATAACATCACTGTGCGTTGTTGTGATGACACATTATATATATACACACATATATAATACATATATACATATACATATACACACACACACACACACACACATATATAATACATATATACATATACACACACACACACACACACACACACACACATATATATATATA
>KV751378.1:699176-714948 GCA_001698575.1 Mola mola | reverse complement strand
CTTATTAACAGTTTACAGTAAAAGTCAATTAGGTTATTATCTTAAGAACCAAACAAACAAACAAAAAAAGGAAACATGCTCTATTGGCATTATTTTTGTAACGATGATTGATGTCAAGACATAAGCCCCCAAAGCCTTGATGGATGAGAGACATGATCCGGGGAAAATGCGTACTCTCTCTGCCCGAGCAAGATTTACCTCCTTTAAAGATGGAAGATATTCAGAGCGCAACAATAACAGACCTCGGGACAAGTTTGTGAGGCGGGCAAAGGAGGAGGCTTTGCTTTCGGAAAAACGGGAAGGACAACAACTTAAGGCTCTGCTGTAAATAAAAGCACAGGACAGGAAGGAGGGTGGGTCAGTATTAAAGGTGAGTCATAATTAAGTGCTAAAGTCAATATAGAGAGTGTGTATCAAAGGAAGTGGGGATGAATAGCTCTCACTCTGGTTTCTTTTTTTAGCTTTTCTATATTTTTCTCATCCTGGAAATCCTGCGTACAAAACTTTATCTCTCAATGCATATCCATTGATAGCTTTCCAGTCTTAGCTGTAGGTTTACATCCTTCCTCAGGAATGTTACTCTACAAGTGTTACTACTCAGGATGACAGCCAGTGATGTAAAGGTAAACAAGTGCTCATGTCTTGATTCAGAATGTGACCTCCTGTAGTCACTTGATACACACCGTGGGGCGGTGCTACCTTACAGTGAGAGAGCGGTCAGAAGAACACCTCTTGTGACAGCAATAATCACTCTGAGTAATCAGTATGCATTTGTATTTTAGTAATTAATTCAAGGAAATAAAGTTAAAACTTCATCAACGTTCCTTGGCAGGTTTTGGCTCACATTCTCTGAAAATGTTAATGATGACCCACTTTACCGAACAGATTCAAAGTAAGCCTTTTGAGTTTGATTGACAGTCGGCTTTCCCACCAAATCCCTGATGGTACTTTTTAGGTCCAGCACACGTGGAATACACGCCGTGCCTCAGAAAACACTGGCAAAGTTTTTTTTTGAGTGTTTTAAAATGAGAGTTTTTTACACCAGCTCACATTCTCCTTCTCGTGGTCATGATTACATTTAATGGAGGCCACATTATGCTGTGAATCGCACATGAAAGCATTATAAGGCTGTTCCGCACTGCTGCTTGGATGCCAGTAACTGTTAGAGAGAAAGGCCCCTGCAGCGATCCAACGTGCCCCTTACTTAGGTAGTTAGGGAACCCAGAACAGCATGACTCCACATTTAGACACTGCTTGTCTGTTTTGGACACAATGTTTTGGGGAAGTTATTTCCTGACATTTTTTGTTTTTATAAACAGTTTTTTTTCTAATAACTTTACTTTGTTTATAGATTGTCGTAGTTGAGTGTCTGATTTTTCAAACCAATGCAGTTCATGTTACCTGCCACCAGAGGGAAACCTTACATTTAAAGCCAGAGGCAGGCCTGCTCCATACACTCTACCTTATTAATATAATTTTATCATAATTAATCTAACATAACATCAACCTAACAAACTTCTGAATGTATCTGATAACTTTAAATTATTGAGTAGGTTTTAAATGAATATATTAGCTATAATATACTTTACTGAAAACTTTTCTAAAGGATATCATGAAATAAGACTTGGTTACAATGATTACATTTACGCACAGTGACAAATATCAAAAGTGCTGCATTCATTTTTTTGTTCTCAAATTAGCGTCTGTGATCACAAGAACCTTTTTTTTACTGCTGAACTAGACATTTAGTTTGTTATCATTATTGATACTGAAAACCATGTAATAACTTCATTGAGGAGTGAGCTGTATTTTTGCTCTGCCTCTCATTCTTCCAGAAAAAAGTTTCTTACCTGAAAATAAGCTTCGAAACAGCAGCCCCTACTCATCAAATTATAAAATATTTCACTTCGAAGCATGAGCCAGATGAAGTTAAAAGGGTTTAGCAGAAAATACTAGGCAAGTAGAGTAAACATGTGTTCATAAAACCAAATGTTTCCGTTGTTAATTCGATTATGGTTAAGGAACAGTATATCTCATGAGAAATTGCATTGCACAATACCAACCAGTTTTCCAAAAGAGTCTTACTGCAAAGTTCCCTTCAGGCCCTTCTCAAACAAGCCCCTGCTTGTGTTTATACTGTTTGCCACACAAGGTCCTCATCTGTCAAAAGAGCTTCGCTTGTGCTTCAGGCTGTAACGGTTTCGATTCTTCTCCTATCTGTCAATGTAGCCATGTCGAGTGTCTGCTATAAATTAGTGAGTCAACATTTTTATTGGTAGCCTGCCAGGGAGCTTAACTTAATTAAAATTATAGTCTGAGTGATGAATAAATTACAATAAAATAGAAATACCAAGAAAAGTGCACTTGTAAAACACTGAAGTAGTTCAGGACATGGTTAATTAATGTGATGTTTTTCAACGTTTGCTGGCGGATTTTCTATCGCTGACTACATCTGCCTTTTCCACCACGGTTACTAAACACGGTGTAGAACATTTCATTTCCACTGTGGGACCGCCAGTTTTCACGCGTGCGCAAAATTGGCTACGGCTAAGGAGGAGTTCGCCACCATGGAGCGTTTGGGTATAGTGAGGCGTTCCAACAGCCTGTGGGCCTCGAATGACCGTGAATGACCGCTATCCCATCCCCCATATACAGGACCTCTCCATACGCCTGGCAGGTACCACTATTTTCTCTAAGGTGAATCTGGTGTGCGGCTATCATCAGGTTCCCGTGCGCGTAGAGGATGTGCCCAATTCCGTAGTGATCACCCTATTTGGGCTTTTTGAGTTCATGCGCATGCCTTTTGGCTTGAAGGGGGCAGCGCAAACCTTTCAGAGGCTGATGGATTCGGTGTTGCATGACCTTGCCTTCGTGTTCGTTTATCTCGACGACATATTGGTGGTCAGTCCGTCAGCTGAAGAGCACCGGGCGCACCTGAAACAGGTTTTCCGTCGTCTGGACAAACACGGCCTGATAGTCAACCCGGCCAAGTGTCAGTTTGGACTGCCCGTGATTGACTTCTCGGGTCACCGCATTTCGCCACAAGGCGCGGTCCCATTGCCTTCTAAGGTGCAAGCGGTGGCGGAATCTCCCCACCCCGTCTCTGTCAAGGCATTACAGGAGTTCTTGTGTCATGGTGAATTTTTATAAACGCTTCCTCCCTCGCACTGCCCACCTCCTTCAGCCACTTTACGGAGCCCTGCGGCTTAAGAAGGCAAAGGACCCTGACGACTAGACTCCCGAACGTGTCCACGCCTTTGATGGAGCTAAGTGTGCCCTGACTAACGCTGCCCTCCTCACCCATCCCACACCCACGGCGTCCATAGCTTTAACAACCGACGCGTCTGACATAGCTGTGGGGGCGGTGGTTGAACAACGTGTGGCGATTGCGTGGCAGCCACTCGCATTTTTTAGCTGCAAACTGCAAGATAGCGAGTGCAAGTACAATGTTTTTGACCGGGAGTTGCTGGCCCTGCACCTTGCAACCCGTCTCCACAGGTTCAGCATTCTGCTTCTCAGCAGGCATTGGACTGTGTTTCTCCTGCTGTTTCGGCTGAAGCACGGTGCAGCCATTATGGCAGACTGCTTAAGCCCCCAGTGAGAGACTGATTTTCTTTCCAGGACTCCCTTCTGGGTGGGGGGCTGTGTGGCAGACACTAGGGGCTATGCCTCTCACCCAGCATGGCTGTGAGCTGGGGGCGTGGTTTATGTTTCTGGGCTCTCGGATGCAAGGTTGATCCTGTTTCAGTTTGGTTTTGGAGCTGAGAAATAATGTTTAAACTCGCCTTCGTCTCCTGTGTTTTTCCTCATCCTGCCACACTCTCACAAATCAGGACTGGAAAAAAACAGTGCATCATTAACGGTTACCCGGTGCTGCCTACTGTTCTAACAAAGTCATCATGTCTTCACAAAGTCATCACATCTTTGAGACTTAAGGCTATTTCAAATCAAACAATTAATCTCCATTACTAACAGTCTAAATGTTTAAGTTCACACAGGGTTTAATCTTGTTATGATTCTGCCTAGCATTCACACACTTAAAATCAATGAAATGAGACAACTGGAAATGCTGACCACCCTGTGTTTCAGTTTGAAAATCCCAGGGTTGTGTTTTCATAACGAAGTACAGGAAATGCTCTTGTCTGTACTAGCAGTGGTTGTGCAGTTCAGTTTTGCAGTTCGTACTGCTGCTACTACCTGCATGAGCACAAGGTGAGCTGTTATTTGAGTGAAGAGTAAGTTGTCGGCCCTTCATTGAGCACTTCCAGTGGCTCAGCAAAAAACTTGTTGGATAACTTTACAATTAAGTTGTTATTCATGGGACACAGGGACAAAATGAAAACGTTTCATGCAAGTTGTAACACTATTACCTGATTAACTAAAAAATGCTAAGAGGCAATTGCCTCCCTAGTTCCCCTGGTATAAGCAAATGAAAAAGATAAGAGTTTGTAGATAAAGAGAGTCAAAGAAAAAATTGTTTGTATTTTCGGTAACCTGTACATGTGAATGAGTTTTCGGCCATGTTGGTAAGTCAACTACAGATGAGGGGTTTTGTTTGAAAAAACATTTGAATGAAGGGATGCTAAAGACAACACACTGTCCCATCACACAGTTTAAGTACTCCAGGTACCACTGAGCCATCATCAGCGGACAAATGTTTAATTTCATTGTTTAGTGAGGATATTTGGGATATGTTGCATCCAGGAATAGGCATAATTGCCTCCAACTCCATAGTTTTTACCTCTTGTTGAAATAAACAGATTGTTTTGCCAGTGACCATTAAGCTCTTGTTCATGTTGTACGGCTCTAACACACACACTGCTGCAAGAATCATGGAAAAAGACTGAGGCAATTTTGTTAAATATTTACAGCAAATACAACAAATCCTCAGATTCTCTCTCTACAATGAACAGTCACATTTTCGTGCATAGAAGTATAGTTAATAACTGAGATTAGTATCTGTATCCTGCACGCCAAGTAAATGAAGTGGCTGCGTCCATAAAATGCTTCATTGAGCTTCAGCAGGGCATTTGGATGTGTGTTGGTAAAAGTGTAAACAGCGAATAGTGATATCGGATGTCCACTTAGGCTCATTAATATCTGTCGCAAAGTACAACAAAAAGCCCTGCGAAAAGAACACCGTGTTCCAAAATGAAAAGAAATTGGGTGGATATGCAATATGGCAAGACTGACAAGTGTTTATAATGCAAAGCTTCTCAACCGTCAGGTCACAGAAAGACTGAAAAGGACACCTCATACCTAATTTTGCACAACAGATGTTTCATATATCCAAGGGTCGCGTCAAATCTTTATTATCTTTATCTTTATTATTGGAGTAATTTAATTGGAGATATTTTTTAAAGTAGTTTTGTTTTCGTATTTCTTTCTTTCAGCTTCCATCCCACAATTATGTAGAATTATATCTTATAGGCGACAACAAGTACCAGGCTTATGTGCTTTATTCAGTGCCTTGTTTAAGATGATAAATAGATGTAAAAGCACAATGGAATGGCTCTTAAATTGCTTGCAGCCTACAGGGGAAAAGGAAATTTGCCTCAAAAAACTCTTGCCTTCCTAAGAGACCTTCCACTTTCTTTTGACTCCGACTTCCTCAACATTCTCCCCCTTGCTCAGTTGCCTGTATTCATCCATTTGTGTAACTGATGATGCTCTTTCCTGACTCAGAGCTTACCTTTCAGGCAGACTACATTACATCTCCATCAATAGTTGCAGTTCTCATTCCACCCCAATCACACAAGGTGTCCCTCAAAGCTTGGTGCTGCGTCCCATCCTCTTCATTTTCTACACGCTCTCACTTGCTGCTATAATACGCCACCATGGACTCCAATTTCACTGCTAGTCTGATTAGATCCAACTCTATACAAAACGTCTATTCAGAAAAACAATCACTCCTGCCACTCTATCCATCCTCACAAACTGCCTAACTGATTTTAAAACTTGGATCAACAAAAACCCCCTCAAATTTATCTGCAATAAATCAGAAATTGTCATCATCAACCCTAAATCCCTTCCTCCTCCCAGAACTTCTCACAGCGGTGATGGTCACACGGTGAGACTCTCTCCTTGGTGTGAAACCTTGGCATTATCCTGGACCTCACTCTCTCCTTCAAATCATGCATCAATAACATTACTAATACATCCTTCTTTCCCCTCCATAACATTGCAGGTCCATGGCCCATCCTCTCCTTCTTCACTCATGCCTTCATAGCTTCCAGACTGGTCTCCCACAATCTTTTTGTTCATGGCCTCCCTTCAGTGGACTTCCAAAAACTTCACAAAACATGTTCAGCGCTTAGCTGCCAGGTGGCTCACCCACTCCCATTTCACTAAACACTAAACTCAAAATCCTGCTCCATAATAGTGGCCTTTCAGAGAAGGACAAACCACACACAGAAAAGGCACAGCAGCATCAACCCCTTCTAAAACTAAAAAAAAAATCAGACAAACAACAGAGGAAAGCCATTGAGTGAGTTAAACTTTATGTGAGTTAAACACTTAAACACTTAATGTCTCACTTTACACAAGTTGGTATAACCGAGGTTGTTCTAATAATGTTGACACATACTGGCATTGACACAGACACACCGATAATGACATTTACAAAACACAGTGACTATACTTATGTCCCCTTTTCCAGCTCCTAAGGTCAATACAAGCTTATATTGCTTGTGAGATATTGCTTTTGCCTGATAACAACTGCCTGTGTCAAAATCCCCCTGGCGCTTCATTCTCTATAGTGTTTATGTTTCAAGCCTACCCCAGACAGCAACAATGCTTTCTTAGTAGATAGATGGATAGATAGATAGACGTAGGACAAGAGTTGCACAGTTTGATAGCTTGTGGCAGGAAAGATTCCCAGTAGTGGTCCTTGAGCTGCTGCAAAAGGCGACCTACTAGAACAGCAGCATTTCAGTGTGCTATTTAAAATTGTTCACTTATATATCTAAATGTATAACTGATAAAATAATACCCATTCAATAATGTTAGGCTGTCATCTCTGGTCATGGTCCATATTGTTGAATGAAGCTTATAAATGATTTTACAGTACGAAAGTCTATTGCATTTACAGTACATTTCTTTATTTGGAAAACAAAACACTGTATTTGTTTAAATACAAATACCCTGTGCTGGTAGACACAGGGTAAATACAATAATATTTGATGAAGCAGGTATGAGTGCAGGAATATCATTTTAAGGGAACCTGTGGGTTTGCAGCCACAACGTGAATGCCCTCGGTCTTTAATGATCTTCCATCTCACAGACGTCATGGGGGGGGGTATAAGTAATCACATAATATGCGTTTAGAACTTTATTCAAAGCATCTTACAGTTTGACTTTCATTGACACTTGACACACATTAATCCTCCAAGACAGTGAATTACCTGCCATTAGACCTGAAGAAAAGTGGGCCTAGTGGGTAATAATTTTAGATTGTTCCAAATACAAATGTACAGTATCAGATTGTATTTTTACTGCCTCAAATATCTTTGTCTTTGAACCCTTTCAAGAAACTGTAACATATCTGGAGATTTTTTTTGCAGGCTTTATGCCAGCTGAAATATTCTGCAAAGTACTCTGCACTCCCCGCATCATGTGTCCAGCTGATGTTACAAATATCTGAACATGCCCTCATGTCATAAGGGAAATATGTGGGGTACTGCGCTACAAGTTGACCACATCTATGGTAAATTACCACTCCTTGCAACTGAGACATTGAACCCCCCCTCCTAACCCCGGAGGGGAGAGGAGAGTTGGGTACCCGGTACAGATACAGTGATAATAATTTATATGTAGAGCATATCAGACCATATTGTTAATTATGATGTGCACTGTGCCCACTGTATTATGGTAAAATACCAATCACAGCATGTGTTTAACTTACAGTGTCCAAATCTCTTTTGGCTTTGCCTAGGCTGTTCTAGGAGTTGCCACAGCGAATCATCCACCTCCACCTCTATCTGCATGTCCCCTCTCTCACCACATCCATGAATCTCCTCGTTGGTCTTTCTCTTTGCCTCCTGCCTTGTAGCTCCATCTTGATCATCCTTCCACCAATATATTCACTGTCCCTCCTCTGCACATGTCCAAATCATCTCAATCCGGCCTCCCAACCTTTTCTCCAAAATGTCTGACCTGTGCTGTCCCCTGATGTGCTTGTTCCTAAATCTGTCCGTCCTTGTCACTCCCAAGGAGAATCTCCACATCTTTTACTCAGCCACCTCGAGTTCTGCCTCCTGTCTTTTGGTCAGTGCCAGCATGTCCAAACGATACAAGATAAGGTTTGCAGGTCTCGCTACCCTATCCCAATATCTGCCGGTGCCCTGTTTGTCAACAGCACCGGTGGTGGTCGTGGTTAACCTGGCCCCGACCGATATGGTATGAAATTGGTTTTCATGATTCGGATGTTTGAATCTGCTCAGTTTTTACGCCTGATGCCCTTCTTGATGCAACCCTCACCATTTATCTGGGCTTAGGACTGGCATTTGAAATACACTGGTTTGTGAACCCTAGCGGCTAGTTTATCTTACAGTATCCAAATGGGAACTCAGAACAAATATCTGAACTTAGTATGTTAAGAATTGAACAAGTCTACTGCATATTATACATATAGTGTTTTCCTAATTTAACGAAAACTTTACTTCCCTTTCCTCTATAATACTTTTGGTCATTTATCTGTTTATCCATCATCTGACTGCAATTTAATTATTTTCAATAAAGAGATTTTCACATTCACATTCACAGTGGAAATATAAAATACCTATATAGCACATCAAATCCAAGCTGAGCTAAGCAAAAATACATTTTTCATTTTCCATTTTGAAAATCAACTGCAAAGTAAGGCATTGTTTTTTCAATGAGGCAGAAGGTAAGGGTGTGGCGTTTAAATACACACACGTACACATTAAATACATTTGTGGGGACAAAAATGGTCCAATGGTTTGTGTTTATTTACAGAGAAATACAATATCAAGTGGAAAAGATCCTAATATATGAACTAGCTATGACCCTTTCTCAGCCTGTCTGTGCAATGATTTATTCAGCACACCTTCTGGCTTTGAGTTGAGAACAAGTTATGAAAGAATGATAAATCAATAAACACCTTCATTCATGCAGGCTTTGAAATTTTTTCAATCTAACTTTTATTGTTAGGGGATGTTAAAACCTGTCCAAGTTCAACGTGCCAGACTCCAATAATAAGAACACAAATGCATAGTATGTGTTTGCAAAATGTAAAAAAAAACCCAAAACATTATAAATTTCCATCTCTATATATGCAGTATATATAATGATTGGTTGAATTAAAAAAAGAAAAGAGAAAAGAAATGAGCGATGATGACCAAGGTCCACAGTCCATACAAGGAAATTTGATCTGTGCCCCTTCCTTATAAGCCTGCGTCACCCTCTCCTGCACTGACACAAACACAACGCTGCGAATTACAAGCACACCTTGAGCATTACAGGTGAGTTTTTGTTGTAATGGTTATATACATAAAGTCTATTTTCTTTTAGTTTTCTAAGTATTTTGTAATGGTCGTTAGTAACTCATCAGATAATATTCAGTAAGATTAATATATTTTGTACGACTTTTGTGAGGGTTATTTTTATTTTACTGTTCCCTAGTTTACTTTATGTAGTGTATCTCAGATTTAGCCAAAATACCTAACAAAACGAAACCTAATTTCATTTGTTATTCCTCAATCTATGCTAAGAATTGAAATTTACCTTCAGTCGAACCAATTTTTTAAAAAACAGACTGAGTGAATGTTTTTTTGTTGTTGTTCTTTCCAAAAGATTAAAAAAAAGTGCAGGTTTTAAACATAAAAACAAATTGCTTAATGTTTGACAGCAATTTCCTCATATGACAAGTTCTAAAAAGTCTCTAATGTAAAGAGAGTCAAAGAGTATTTAACACATATACGTATATAGAAAATTGATATGTGGAAGCTCGTAGTTATAGAATGGATATTTGCTCATTGTTCACAGTTACAATGTGTCTAGTAAAGTCCTGGAAAGAACTCAGTTACTGATAAGATTGACTTTCAATTCAATCATTCACTAATTTTATTCTATTGTTTCTTATTCATAGCTGCAGCTACAGACAGCATCATGCGGTTCAATATATTGTTCTTCGTGCTGATCGTGTCTTGTCTCTGTCTTGCAATGGCACAAGGTAAAACATTCTTTCAGAACCCCTGCTCATAGTGTGTTAAAGATATGCAATAAAGATCTGTGTAGCAAAGATAAAGAAGATCAGTGAGGCCGATTTATTGTACCCGTCTCAGCTCCATGTGTATCTGTACTTGTTCAGCACCCTTAGTATTCCCTCAAGGGTCAATTGCCTTTTATTTTTATAGTCTTTAAAAGGTTTGTACAAAAATGTACAGGATTTTTGACTATATTTTTGACTATTCTGATTCTTCAGTGAATTATGAAGACTGCTGTTTGACGTATATGAAAAAGATGAGACACCGGAGTAAAAAACATGCAGTTGGCTACAGGTTACAGATAACAGATGGAAGCTGCAACATCCCTGCTGTAATGTTAGTACACACAGACAAAAATAATCTCAACTTTAAGACTGTACTGATTAAACTCTTAATGTCTTAATTAAGAGGACGTTTTCTATCATTGCTAATCAAAATGAAACTCTATTTTCATCATTCTTCTCCAGCTTCACCACGAAGAGGGGACTTGTGTTCTGCACTGACCCCAGAGAGAGCTGGGTTAAAGATCTTATGATGCATGTTGACAAGAAACACAATAAAGGCAACAAGATTCCCCATGGGAAGGTACGTGTTTCTAAGCAATAATATGCACAATATGTGGACTAGAATAGCAATAGCATTTAATACAGAAAAACAAACCTCTCTGGCCTCATCCTACAAAAAAGGGAATAATCCTTGAGTTTAATTATGTCTATTTACTTGTAAAATCCCTAATTAAAGGTATGAAGTTTACACTGGGGACAATGCGACTGACATCCATCCCCCCTGCTTGCTTAGGTCCAACTCGTGAGAGCAGCCCAATGAAACTTCTAGCTAAATTCCAGGGCGAGACTTTGGGATAATAGAGATATTACTTGTAGTGAAATATAGAAGTAAACGGCAACTTAAATAAGCTCAATTATAGCTTGGTCCTAGAAAAGATAAACAAGTATAAAAAATCAAATATGCAACAGAACTGTTAACTGGAGTTCAGTCTACTAATGGAGCCACTGAGATTTTTGACCCTGGAGTGGCCTGGTTGACACACTGCAGTATTTTTACTGTCACCATTCGCTGCTGGGTTAAGTGTAAAATGGAATATCTTTAGACCTCCTCCTGTGGAACAAAACAATCCATTCAATGTTTCCATTGTGAATGAAGTGAATACTACTACTTTAATTTTCCAGTTTCCATTGCAATCCAAAAACTGACAGCTTAGCATATGGTACAAACAAGAACCTATTGTCCTTTTTGGATCAAAACACCTGACACCAATAACTTACCTACCTGTATACTTATACTAACTCCAAAAGTAATATCTGTCATTGGAGTGTGAATATTTGAACCAATTTTATTATGAATTGTTGTCCTTAAAATAATTGTTTGCGTTTTGATGTGAGAGAGAATAAGCATTGCTGCACTAAGCTGCAACTGCCATATTAAGAAAACGGAGTGATTTGAACACTTTGGAGTACGTGTTCACTGATGTTCTGATGGACGTCTTTTCTCATCACAGCACACTCGACGATAGCCAAGCAGAGGCTGAAAGCGACCGCCTGCTACAATGGCCAGCATTCATTGTGCTGACCTTCTGCCAATTTTTATGATAAGGAAACAAGTGGTTTTATACCATCTTACTGGCAGGAGAATTGAGTTGCCAAAGTCTCATAGCGTTAGTTTTGCTTTCACTCTTCACTAAAATAAAGGTTAGAAGCTTGGTTAGACCACATATATGGTCATTTTCTTGCCTTTTGAGACAATAATATTCAATAAGCAGTTTAATTGATGGTTATGGAGTGTAATTGATAATTCAAGTCTTGCATAGTTCCTCCAGCTGTTTATCTGCAAATATAAAATTCCTTCCTGAATGTGTGTCATTGAAAAGGAGAAATGTTTTTTCTAATGTCTTTTTTTTTATATAACACGTTGATATAAAAGCATCATTACAATAAACTTGCTTATCAAAACCTTTTTGATCTTATTTGGATGTTTATGATTATGTTCATATAAATGTTTCTAGTTTCCACTAGAAACAGTTGACAGTGTATAAAAAGAAGAAAGTGGGATACCTATTTCCTGCCTGTTTGCGTGGTGTAGATTCAGAAAGCTTTCCAGGTGTCTTCATGAGGCGGCTCCTTCTCAATCACCTGATGTTACACTGATAAAAACACAAGCACAAAACAGTTCTAGTTGCTACATGTTGATACATAACAACTCCCATTTAAACAACCTTTGACACTAGGAGGTTTTATTACAGATGGCTGAAGAGGGAAGAAATCGGCATGAGGTAATTGATACTAAAGGAGTGTTCTAGTGACACTTTGTTTCCACAACCTTTGTATGTAAATAACTCTACAGTCAGTACTGGTTCTAGTTATGATCATGCCGACATAGAGAAGAACTGATTTCATTTTGTTGTTGATCTGGATCACCATCTGGATCCAGGTAATTTTTCAAAAGATTCCTTTAGCATCTTGAAATAGGACAAATCTCCACATTTTTGCTTGTAACTCCACAAATAATGCATTGTACTGCGAGCATGTTTTTGGAGAGGGATTGACACAGGGGAAATTTTCAGCTTTGACATAGGTCACTGCTTGCTATTTCGAAAGTGTTCCACTTTTAGACAAATACAATGCTGTACTTTAATGCTAATTGCTGCAAGTTTTGGTTACATTTTTTAAAAGTCTTTAGTTTATCTGCCTCTTGATCAGTGCATTGGTAAGATTCATCCCCTGGTGAGCAGAATATGCAGATAAAGAGCATCCATTCCTTTTGTGTTTGAATTTCTCTATATTGTTATGAAAATTGACTTGAATCTTATTTGCTTTGCACAGAATGCAAAAATTTTAATTGTCTCTGCAACCCTTTATCCAAATAAAAGTTGGGATAGTAAATGTAAATAGGATAAAAAAAAAAATTGCTGGACTGCAAAATATTGAAAGCCTATATGCAACTGAAATAGCACAAAAACAACATATCAAACATTGAGAAATGTCATTATGTTTGAAAGTACATCCTCATTTAAAATGTAACGCAAGCAGCACAGATAAGTTGGGACAGGGTCATGTTTACCACTTATGCATCACCCCCTTTTTTAAAAACACTGAAGTGTTTGCGGACTGACAACTGCTGTAATTTTTTAAAGTGGAATGTTTTTAAAAAACAAAAAACAACCAAAAAAACCCAACAACAACATTTGATATGTTTGATAGGTTGAAATTTTAGGGTTTTTTCTCTTTACATTTTTCTCACAGCATCCCAACGTTTTTGGAGACGGTGATGTAGACAATGAACAAATTAAGACAGCAGAACCCCAAGATTGAAATAGTCCGATTGCAGCTGGGGTGCAAATTATAACATGCAATTCAATACCAATATCTTAATGTGTGGTGCAAATCTATTGCCAGCTGTCTCTGATATGACTGACCATGCAGAACTGCTGGGACAAGCAGCTGATAAAATCTCAGCTTGTTTAATGCAATGATTGTTTGTCAAAAGACTGACAACTCCCACATATTGGAGCTGTGCAGAGGTATTATCTTGAAAGTTTTATTTCGGTTTCTACTACTTTGAAATGGTTTCCCCATTCCCTTATTTAAAGGAAATGGATTAATCATTATCATAAAGGATTCTGTTGCTGTGGCTTAAGTTTCGTCTTGTTTATATCTCAACAATGCTGACAAATGCTGCTCTTGCTGCTTTTGTATGCTGGAGCAAAAAGAAAAGAAATTGGCATGGCGAGCAGAAATCTTAGCCCTCTTTTATCCAGGGAGCAAAAGATTAAAGGAAAGTATGAGATGGTGAAATAACACAGGAAAATCATGGAAACAAATGTGGTGGATTACAGGAAACATGAAAATTGAGCGTAAGTAGTCCAGAAAACAGAGAATGTGTAGTTCTTGAGTGTTGCAGAAGGCTTTAAACAAAAAAATGAAAGCTCTAAAAGTTGCAGTGCAGACCTGTTTTTTTTAAATTCTTGTATCTGCCATCTTAACTTGTAAACCTGTAACTTGTAAGAGATTATCATGACTCCCGGGTTGAATAGGGCAACAAAAGAAGACACTGAGAGTAGTCATTAAACACTGCACAATATAAGGTTACTTGACAATGACATTATTGTATAATTTTGCTATCTAATCTGAAGGCCATAAAAACATTGTTCTTTTACTGTACCTGGAACTGCATTTACAGGTTCAAAGTATTTTATGTGAAAAGGTGACATTATATCATATATATTCTGTAATGGTCCCTTAGGTATTTGTTAGCCATTCTTAAAGATCAGTAATCGTCAATGTTTAATTCAATCTATCATTGGGTTCAGGAAATCTTTCAAGACTGACAAGAGGATGAAATGAGCGTTGAAAATTTTGAAGAAACGAAAATGACTTAATTTAATGGTTTTCAGATATAAACTCCATGCCTTCCTTCAATTTAACACTAGCTCAGTATGGGTGTTTTTTGGAGGTAAATGAATGGAAATGTAGGTGTACAACAAAGTAAAAAACAAAAAATCCGTTTTATGAAATGCATTGAATTATTCATCTAAGCAAGAAAAAATAACCTCTTGCCCTGCAACTTAAAAGATCCCCTCTACTCCAGCTGGTACCTGCTTCTCCCAACATGAAAAATACCAAAATAAAACAATATGAAACTATTTTAAATGTCACTACTGGACATAAGATACCTTCTCTTTCACTGTTGCTTGCATTCTCAGTTGATATGCACATAATCCTGCGAGTTTAAAGTTTGCATATAACACTTGTGTAAACTAAATAATGGACCAGCCTCTTAAAATCTGATTGTCAATGAAGGCAGAGAAAATGTACACTTTCAGCATGTGACTGTGAAAACAGCCCTGCTGTGTTATCATTTTCCACAGTGAGGGTAAAACATTCACTTTGAGGAATTAGAGGAAAAGCACAGTTTTGACTGAAGGGAAACGAATTTATGTGGTTACTTAAGTTTTATTGTCAAGATACATCAAGAGTTCACACCTTTCTTCTCTGACATGTTTGCTTCTCCTGTACACATTAGAAAGTGTTCAAATTTTGGTAGATACTATTTCCTACCTTTCTTGGGCTGACTTTTACTCATGTATTCAAAAAAAAAAAAAAAAAAAAAAAAACACCTTTGGATTTGGGGTATTTCCACATTTTTGTTGTTTTCATTTCAGGGTCATTGTCAGTGCTCCTGTCAGTTTTCTTTTATGTTCAATTGGTCATGCATCGCTATAAAAGCTCTGCATGATATCAAAAGGGTGCCAGATATGATCACAGGATATACCACTGACTGCAGCTACATCATGGTGTCTTGCACTAGAAAGATAAATGATAAAAAAAACCTGAAAAATGTAATGAAACACAATTTAGCGGTAGAAATATGCTTCTTCTTTCCCAGAAATGTGTCTTTGCGTAAAGCTGGAGCCAGGAGGTTGCTAGCTTAGCCAAGCATAAAGTCTGGAACAACAGTATTATTGTGCATTAAGTAATAGGAAGTGTTTGGGAACACCAGTTCATGCATCCAGCCGTTACCTCCACGCTTTC
>KV751378.1:662614-685307 GCA_001698575.1 Mola mola | reverse complement strand
AATAACCTTCATGCTCTTGTCTCATATTCATCTTTTGATATCAGGGCCAAATGTTTTCAGTCTACAGTGAAACCAAAGGGATTGGCCTCACTGTTCCAATACCTTTGGAGGGGAGTGTATGACAAGACTTAATGGAGCCGCACATTGAGCAGCAGCTTGCAGAGCTCATATTTTCCTTTGGCTGCAGCCTCGTGAAGCGGGGTGAACTTCCACAGGTTGGCCACCTTGACTGAAGCTCCGTGTCTGACCAGCAGTTCCTTCGACCTTCATACTGTAGCATTCATATTGGACGCAGTGGTGGGTGAAACTGGAAGTATGCTCACAATCCTCAACAGTTGTCTACATAGAATCATTTAATTCAGAGGAAATGTTACGAACAAATTGTGGAGAAAGTCAATCCATAATCTCATAAATCGGTCATCCTTGTAGTCGTGTTGCCCTCCGTCTCAAAAGAAAAGGTGTCGTCATACACGGGGTGTGATTTTCTTACAAAAAACAGCTCCAATTAAAAACGATTTTTATCTTATTGGTAGTTTTAAAAATCCTGTCAGTTTCTTACAAATTGCATTCCAAATACAAAAATCCACAAAAACATTTTGTGGAAACTATTACAAAAACAAAACAAAAAATTAAAGTTGATCCTTTGTAACACTCCCACACACATACTGCTCACACTTGCATGTTAACGGTTTTGAAATGGACTGCAAGTACAGGTCTGAAGCTCATTTCTAGAGAGATGATGAACGACACCAACACCGATACAGTCGCCCGGCACGTTTGGCGGTCGTCCTCAAGCGATCTCTACCAGTAAACACAAAAAAAAAGTCACACAATGTGTAACTGGATAGTCTGCCAAGAACTAAAACGAGGATGTAAATGCAGCAGATTGACGAGCGCAATATTGGCAGTGCATGTTCCTTCTCTAAGCCCTTTATTAACATTAACATGACTACACAGACATACACTTACAGCATCCAGTCGACCGCAACGATAAATGCGATGCCTTCAAGGGGCAGTCCAACCGATGACAGCATCATCGTCACGGTTACCATGCCACCTTGTGGGATACCTGCAGCCCCGGCAGCTGCTGCTGTGGCAGTGATACTGCAATTATATCATTTAAAAACAATGATTAACCTTGTGCATATGCATGACATGTTCAGGGAACAAAATGTGAAAATGATTAGGAGGGGACAATAAAGAAATTTAGGCCATATGGCAGGAAAAGGTATGGAACACAGTTGAATTAAAAATGTACAAAAACAACAATTTTCATAATTGATTCACTGAGTATAAACAGTGTTTATTCCCTGTTGTATTTCCACATTTTTAATTTAACCCTGTTTCATACCGTTTCCTGCCATATGGCTTAAAAGTCCCTAATAAAAAATATATATTTATTAATACATCCTTTACACCATAAAGAATAACCTTAATAATCATAATTTGATAACATAAATATTAGCTTATTGTTTTCTTGATGAAAGTTAGATGACAAGATACATCGCTCTCATGGGCTGAAAACAGCTTCTGTGTGAAATGTAGGAACCTCTAATGCTCATTGGTTAAACACATTGTAAGTTGTTTGTTTAATTCATTGAAAAGCAGAAGTGTAAATATGAAAATGAAAATGAAAAAATATAGTGTTGCTTCTGCTATGTAGTCCATTCATTTGTTTGTGACAGGATGTTTATCTAACAGTCTGGAAACAAGTCAAGTGTGTACGCCTGCCTCTCCAGCCAAGCACACCGGGATGGGTTCTAGCCTCCATCCCCTGATGACGCATGGACGTTTGCAGTCTGTGTTCAGTCATACCTGATGATAATGATTTGAGCCATCTTAAAATCCATATTATGAACTTGGGCGATGAATATGGCGGCCACTGCCTCGTAAAGCGCCGTGCCATCAAAGGTTAATGTGGCCGCTATAGGCAGCACGATATGTGTCACCCGTTCGTCTATTTTGAGATTGTGCTCTAGACAGCTGATAGACAGCTCACATTCATAAAATACACAGACTGTCTCATGTTTCGTGTTTTCTCGAGCTGTATCTGTGTTTAATTTAAATGTATGTACAGTATAAATGTTGCAAGACACAGACACTGACAATTACTGTAATAAAAAGTGAAATATTAACATTATACTAATAATCTGTGTCAAATGATATCGTTAATTTATTTATTTATTTATGTTTACTCTTTTTTCAGTCATGATTACATAACAATCTCCTTACTCATATTTTGAGTGTATTTCATTTGTCAAAAAAATTGACAAAACACAAAAATAAGGTTTAATTAATTTGACAGAATTTTATTTTCAAAAGTGTCTGTTGCAATTTCTTCTAAAATTAAGCAAAGGCTCGTCTTTGTTTAATGCAACAATTGCACAAAGACCCTCAACATAGTCCAGTGAAGGATCTGAAACAGTGACTTTGGCACAGCTTTACTGTGAGGGGGGCACAAGGGCACACGTCTAGCAAGATGCAGCAAGTACATGGAGTACAGGTGCATAGAGGCATCACAATCAAATATTGGAACATGCGTTGCGTTAACTCCAATGCAGACAGGATATCATTTTTTTGTGGGGTGTTTCATTTATATTTGTGTGTGGGAAGTTATCATATATGTTCAACGATTTCCTTTTGTTTCTTACAGTAATTAATCTCATTTGTTTCTCCTTTGTCCCGTTACCTGCCTTGCCCCTGTATATTACACCAGTTTCTCATTGTCCTGTTTCCCTATGAGTATTCAGTGTCTGTGCTACCTTCCTCTTGTGCCACGTTGTGCCTTCATGTGCCTTCAGTCTTGCATTTCTTGAGTATCTCTTGTGTTGTTTTTGTGCCTCTTACTTTTGCCTTCACCATGTGAGTTTACATCACTGAAATGAACATGCTATGCTTGCTTGAATCTGCAAGCATGCCCAATCCACTCCTTATACCCCCACCATTCCTGGCACACTGTGACACAGGAGGTCGGACTCACCTGGACAAAGTCCCAAAGGCAGTGGTGAGAGCCTGCAGCAGTCCAACCATAAACCTGAAGGGATTCTCACGGGTGATGATGACATAGATGGGGGGCAAGGTGACGAAGCTGTGGATGACCAGGCCAACAATCACAGCGAGGGAATACATGGCAAGCTGGAGGCCTATATCACTGGTGACAGATTCAAAATCTGTCCTCCAACCAAGAAGAGGATTCCCACCGGGGAATACCTGCAAGAGAGGTCAAATTCAACACAGGCAGCAGCATCTATCCTTAAAAGGATGGTGTATTTTGATACTATTTTCATAAAAATGGAAGTAATTCACTGGATGACATGGCCACAAGTGAAGGTCAGTGTTCTTGCCAGATGACAATGTTGATCAGATGCATAGTGGCTTTATTCAGGCAGCAGAAAAAGTCAATCAGAGGACTATTAAACCTTTTATGTTGAAACTGTCAACAGTACCTGGCGTTGGCATCTGGTCATCTGTTGAGTTCCAGTGAGTCAGGCCATTACAAGGCATTTGTGAGCATATACTATATATATATTGAAAAGAAATAAGGGGTCACAATTGTTTGTATTACCAAATTCAGTTGTTTGAGTCAGATTATCATTGCTTTTAGTATAAACAGTTCTATACTGAATAAAAGAGGAAGAAATATTAGTTGAATTGTCTAGTATTATAAGGAAAAGGAAAAAAAAAAAAGGAAACTGCGATCCCCTTCAGATCTCACCTGTCTGAAACAGGTGGCCACCAGATTTGAGGGAAACATGTTTCTGCTTAGCAAACAAGCAAATAATGGGTCAGTTTAGAACGAAGGATAACATGTTTGAGATGAGTTATCCGTTCTGATGCAGACCTGATCAAATCCAGGAGGGCATCCACGATTCGGAGAGCCTCTTTTCCACCACCAGGGGTTGCTGAGGCATTGCTGGACGATTTCCCTGCCTGGATTAGAACAACTAGGACAATGCCAGTCAAAACAGCCAATAGTGAGGTCATTGTGTAATAGTAAAGAGCCCAGAGCCCTATTTTCCCATAAGAGTTCCTTTTCACGGAGGACATGCCTGAAATGTTGCAACATATGGTTTAGAGTTTAGATTCAGACCTATTTATTATTTTCACACTGAAAAGATGCACAAACGTGTGCTTACAAGACACAACACATAAGAAAACATGAATAAAAAGCGATAAACAATAGTAACATGGACATACAAAAAAGAGTAAAAGGACAAAAATAATCAGGACAGTGTGCAGACAAGGTAAGAAAATATTTAAGATTATGATATAATGGACTATAGAACACGAAGAAAATTTTATGGTTTGTGGTGTAGGTCTTCTCTACATGTCATTAGACATTTCATGAGATAACTTTTCTTGTGAATTGGTGCTGTGTGAATAAGTACGACTTGACTTCACCAATTCTAATTTTCGAAAGTGTTTTAGGGTAAGAATCTCATATAGAGTATCTCTATATGAAGTGTTTCTAATGCTTTGGTTCCAAAAGCTCTACTTGCTGAATTTCCAGGAGATCACTTATAGATAATTGTCATAGTCCACTCCTGGTTTTCCCCTCTACCAACCCACTCTACCTGCCTGCCTACCTCTCCTAATCAAGATCATTAGACTCACCTGTTCCCCCCAGTCGGCTCTATCACCCAGCCTCTTCTTAACCAGCTCCTCCACACTCACTCTCTGCCAGATTGTCTTCGTGTCATGCACTACCCTCCAGCACCCTTTTCCGGACGGATCTCCTGGTACCCGACCTGTCTTCTGCCCCTGACCACGTCTCCTCATCTCTGCCCCGGTAACCTGGACTGCCTTCTCTCTTTGGACTTTGCATCTGCCCGCTCCCTGCCTGCCTGCAGCCTGCCTGGACTCCCTCTCCGGAGACTCCTGCCCCATTCAGAACTTGGACTGTGCTCGCCGACCAGGCTTCCTGATTGTCGTCTGTTTGGACTCTTGAACATTGTCAATAAAGTTCTGAACTGTTCCGGTCTAGATTTGTGCTGTTCTTGGGCCCTTTCTCACACCCGTTACAGATAGTAAACATTGTAGGAGGGAGCACATTCCTGTTGTACAACAAATGAAGCTGGAAATTAGCCAGTTCTAGCATATTCATTGGTCTGTACACATACAGGTATAAAAGCATAACTCCATGTTTGTGGTTTTGTAGTGGAAAAATTTTGGATATTGAACAAGAACCAGATTTGTACTGTTGCATTGTACCAGTGCCAGGAAAATGAAATTATTACACAGCATACCTGAACATATATGCACTGGTTTCATCATTTGAATTAGTAAACTAAGACATGCTGATTTATCAATACATCTTAATAACTGAGTGCAATACAATAACACAGCCCAGCTATAAATCCAACCTCTGCAACATTAAGTTTTTGGGCATTATATATTGATATTAATTCTGTATATATTGAGTCTGTTGTCCTTAGCTAATGTTGTGGAAAAGGCAGGAAATGTTGTTTGAGCATCTGCTGCCGGCTAACGTTGCTTATCACACATTTTCTTGTCAAGGTAGATTTGGATGGGAATTCTGGCTGTCACACTATTAGATTGTCACTACGTGATTATTGTGTGCAAACGGATTTATCAATATTAAGTTTTGGAAAAAAATGCTATCAGTCACTTTCATTTCTAACTTTATGTTTTAGTTTTTCTGGCTATCGAATTACAAGTGTTACTGTATATAGTTAATAAAGTTTACCAAAAATAATTACATTTAGATTCTAGAAGAACCGATCCACAGGGTCAAACTAAAAGGATCTAACCTGTAATAACACTAGAGATGATGAGAGGGAGCACCAGACACTTTAGCATTTGAATCAGCAGCTCTCCAGGAAAAAAGAAGTATTTCACATCTCTGGCTGTCACGTTACTGGATCGCAGAGCAAAACCAGGAAAATACTTCAGAGAAACATGTCAAAAGGTCAACACAGACAGTGTCGTTATTAAAAGAGTTTCAAATGCAGTAAAGTCAAAAATAAGACTATGCTTTTTTCATTTAGGTGCCTGCACTGCAGCAGTAGTTGGGGGGGGGGCGGCAAACAGAGGAGCATTCATTTGAGCAGTACTTTAAAAACTGTCGAGATGCGTTTCCCATTACTACTGACACTTGAGAGGGCTCACTACACTAGTATATAATAAAAACCTGCCTGCAACTGGAGGTGGATTTCCCGAATTTTCATTCCATGAACTCTCATTAACTGACTGAAAGTTGTGAATATTATGAGTTTAGACATTTTCATTTAAAATAATTTGTGGAAATCTGTGTTTTTTTCTATCTTTGATAGAAAAACTTCATAAAAATAGATTTTGTTATGGATGCGTTCAACATTAAAAGGCTTGCTGTTACTTTGCTAAAAGAAACAAGTAAAATTTTCACTCATGATACTTCATAGACACTTACCTATGGCAATAGCTGCTATGTTGAGAAGAACAAAAGCATTCCTACAGAGAAAACCTTTAATATTACATCTCTTCTGGGGGTGACAAATCCAAATTTAGAGGCTCCTGGGATGCTTGGGTATCATGGACATCTGTTGAGTCCAGTGAGCTCAGCTCAGATGGACTTAAAGCGATGACTGACATCTCTTTCATAATGTACCCATAGACATTAACTGCAGAGGAGACAACAGTGCTGTGCCTGTTTGTGACAACTATTGGACATGTAGAAAAAAATAAGAATAGAGAAATAATAGGATTGGTTGTATTTTTACAGAAGATACAATGGCACCCAGTGCTCAAAACATACCACAGTTAAAGTAGAACAGCCTACTGAAGTTGTTTATAAGAAGTTTTATTTTCTATCCACACCAGTGAAGAAATCATTGAGTCAAACCTTTGAAGTTCTGTGAAGTTGCAGATATGGTGTAAGTTGAAAACTAATATTTCCCTTTTAACTAGGTATTTTCCTCTTTTCCTACCCATTCCCTTGGGCTATCAGAGGTTTTTTTTTTCTTTTCCCACACTTTCAAGTTGAATTATATCAAGCACTGGCAATTGGGTGCAAAGAAAACAGTAATGTTTGACTTGTCAGGTGGTTCAACAACCTCTTAGAATTTCGGCAAGTCATATCCTTGTAAGACAACAAACTCAGGAATATAAAGCCTCCAGGGAAGAAGCCGGCGGAGGGAGCCACAACCAAGAAGGTGGAGTGATATGATTTGTAGGTGACTCTCCATCTTGGAACGTTTCACAGGTTTCTTTAGTGTTCACAAACTTTGATTTAAAACTTCAAAACTCATAACAGTTTTAAACCTGTTTCATGTTTATACACCGAGCAAATTATGATCGGAAACCAGTTCTGATCATGCAAATAACTGAATTTACTACTTTTAGAGACATTTTTAGAGGTCAGAAGAGGTGAAAGTATCCATTGTTTCCATATAACGAAACAAAAAGATCAGCATTGGAAGATTCTGCAAAACTCTGGATGGCATGTCTAAAACCGGGCAAGTAGAGATAGGTTAAGGTTAGGAAATGATTGGGGTTTGGCAAATAAAACATTTGGTGAAAGATTTTGGTTTTAGCTCATTAAAAGCCTATTATACGACCTTCACTTTTCCAGTCTTCTCCATTAAACCTTGCTACATATTCATCCACCACATAACTCTTTGTCCTATTATCTATAGAAAACTGTTCATTACTCCTCCTCCATGTGAACATGTGAACAAATTCAGCTGTATAAAAACTGACCGACTAAATTTTCTCAATAAACGGATCAAATAATTAAGTTCTCAGCGGAAACAAAAACTTGTCTCGCATCAAAAAGTCTATTTGCCTGCTACAAAACCTTTCCTCTGAAGAGTGTAACCCGAGCAGTGACCGAGGCATTGGCCATAGAGTGGCACTAAAGGGGGTTGATACCACTTGGCATGATGCTGGATGACAGCCCTTATTCATTGACAGAGGGGCTGCTATTCACAATGGGGAAAACGATGAAATGCTGCCATTATAATGGGGACCAAAGGGCCCTTTGGCAGCCCGACACCCGATCTCCTCTTTGGCTCTGGCTTTCCTTTTGTGCCAGTATTTCATATCTGACATAACCACGCGCCTGTAAAAGCCACTTGATGTCGGGAGTATAGCGATGGCCCTGAAGCTTGGCATTTGTGTATTCAGACATGGGGAATAAACAGACCACCTTTACAGCACAGCAGCTGGACGCCTATCAGGTTGGTGTCAGTCCTGTTTCTTTCTAGATTAGCCTCGCTAAAATGGTGCCATTTATGCACTTTTTTTTCCTTCGTTTAAAAAGTCAAAAGTCATGCGGTGCACCCCATCCATAGTGTAGAAATGAGTCAAAGCTCTCCCGATGACCTTTGTTGATTTTTGTCCATTTTACAAGTCAGAGGCTGCTTGTGACCTAAATCCAGTGAGCTAAATTAATACATTTACTCTATGTAGTCACCCTCTGCAGTCTTCAGTTAGTACTTTGAGGCACTTGTACATTTACTTCTATAATAAGTTTTTAGAATAAAACTTGATAGACATATGCTTATCTTAGACTATATGAAGCATTGTGATAGATGAAGATAACGGATAACATTTAACTAAATGTTACTAAATCTAAACAAAAAAATTACAGAGATAAAGATATTTCTGTAAGTAGTTAAATATGCAAATTTTATTTGAAATTGAGTATTTTTAGAGTGTGTTACTATTATCTAGGTACTGTAAATATCAGAATCCTTTTTTCACCACTGTATAAAAGAAGTAATGTAGCACTTACATCCTATCGTCCTATGTACTAACTTCCCTTCCATGGTTTGAATGTATTTGCAGGACTGTACGTATTTTACAAGAAAAGAAATTCTCAGGTGAGCAAACTCTATTTGAGTCATTTTGTAGCGTGGCTGAATTTTTGTTGTCTTCTGCACAATACCTTACCGTAACTCTAAACTACAGTATCAGAGGCAGTAACAGAGGCCTGTCCTACTGTGGGACAGGCTGGCATTGAGATCACATGATATTTGAAATCTTGCTTTCAGGACTTTAACGGTACTGAAACTCAGCTGAAGTCTTTTCAGTGTTGACACTAATAGATAAAATCAGATTCCAGCTCAACAGTAGTTCTCTACCTTTCCTAAACTACAAATTGCTGAGCAAAATTACTCAGTGACATAATATAGAGCATATTTTGTAATTAAATACGAGGAGTATTTTTTCTTAAACCCTTCCTAGACTCTTTTACCGCTATCGGGATTTGGCTCCACAGCTTGTTCCTCTCGACTACACCAACCACCCAGATGTGAAGTTACCATATGAGCTGATCGGCAGCATGCCAGAGCTGAAGGTAGGTCCACTGGACCCTGCAGACCCGCTCCCTCCCTGTGATCCCAATCCATAATTAATAGCCAACTAATCGACAGAATTCTTTGAAAGGTTACACGTTATCCGACTCCTTTAAACTTGAAGAATGCTGGTGAGTCCCTCATGGCACACTTGTTGGAAATGAATCAATTATATATTTGCCTCTTTGCACGGTGGCAGGTGTGTTTGAACACTCTGACATGTCCTATGAAAGGGAGAGTGAGACTGTGAAGATTATACTTTCCCTCACTCATTATTTAAGGTTGTGATGGTTTTAAAGCTTGAATTCACAGATTTAAACTGAAGTCATGAACCAAGCAAAAACACACGGTCATGGAACACACGAAGGCCCTCATATCTGACAAGCACCACTTCATATTTTTGCATGATTAAATGCACTGAATTGCTTGATGTCCTCGTTGTCCAGGACAACCCGTTTCGACAGAGGATCGCTGAGGTTTTCTCTGAGGACGGACAGGGGAACATGACGCTGGACGACTTCTTGGACATGTTTTCAGTCCTGAGTGAGATGGCTCCGCGTGATCTGAAGGCCTACTACGCTTTCAAAATCTATGGTAATATAGATGCAGATTCTTTTTGGCTTTATGTTATTCATGAACATTGGATGAAGGCGACAGAATCCAGAAATGAGGAAATGCTTCGCTTTTATATGATGCAGGGTCATCCACAAGCTGCTAATAAGGGGCCCATTAACATAAAACTCAGCCGATTTTTATTTGAAACCAAAATACTCCCACTTATCTGTTAAAAATAAAAAAATAAATATTCATTGTTGTGCAGAAAAGTAGCTTGTGTCATAATGAAAAATAGTGGCAAAGACATTCTGCGTGTGTTGATGCAGTAGACAGCCCTTTCTGTGAGCCAGCTGGGATATGCATTAGAATATATATATTTAGAAGTTTTTCCAACAAACAGTTTCAAATAAATCCATTTTGATGCAAGGAGGGTGGTGCCTGTCAACAATCACCAATAAAGAGTATAGGCTAATTAGAATAAAATTAAGAGAAGTTAAAAAAAAAAAAACAGTGACAAAGTCTGGGATCTCTATGGCTCCAAACAGTACATTAAAGTTAACATGTGACCAGTGTGTAACGTTTAATATGGTGCATGCATATGAAAAGGGAGCATGGTGAAACGTTTTAGAGTTGTAAGCATGACGGATGGTGCATAGGATGGTATAAATGTTTAACCAGGCCATTATAGAGGCAAAGAGCTTGTCAAAGCCCCATTTGTGCTCCGCACCAGGATCCCCCCTAATTAACAAATGCTGAGAGAAAAAGAAGCGACATACACATGAACATGGGCACAGGTCAGGGAAACCATCATTTATAATTCAGACCTTTAGAGAAAGCATAAGCTGGGTTATGATGTGACACACGGATGACGATACGTGGCTTCCTGAAGTAAAGTGTGTTACGTGCATATATAAACTTAAATGTTTACAGAAATAGTAAAATATGACCACAATTTCCTATATTCAAATGTATTGTGTCCCCAACCAGATAAGTCAAACAGATGAAGACATTTAATTATTCTAATATCGAGATAAAACCAGAAAACACTCACATTTTAGAGGCAGGAAGCAATGGATCATTGATATTTTTACCTACAAAATAACTTGACTTAATCAAAATAAATGAAGAATTTCATCTGGAGGTATTTCCTTCCTGCAAGATTTCAATAATGATGACTTCATCTGCAAGTCAGACCTGGAGAAGACGCTGAACAAACTGACCCGTAATGGGCTGACAGAGGACGAGGTGAGGATGGTGTGCGAGAAGGTGATAGACGAGGCTGACCTGGACAACGATGGACGTCTGTCGCTAGATGACTTCCAGCACATGATTGTTAGAGCTCCAGAATTCCTCAGGTTGGTCACCGTTTACCATAAAATGCATTTGTTGATGTGCATTATTGCTATATATCGTATTTTACCTGTCCTTTCATGTCAGCCAACTCATAATAAGGAAATCATTATTTTTGTTTGCAGCACCTTTCATATAAGGATATAATGAAACAAAGCAATCCCAAGCATTTTCGAACAGCACATAAGGATGGACTTTCAGGTCTGCAGAATATCCTGCAAATGTGGCGAATCCTGACATCTCAACCAACAACTACCGATCATTATGTAATTCATGTTATTTAGCTTCCACAGTAAACACTATGAACAGCTGTGAATTGTCTGGTCTTTCATGAGAATCCCGTTGAATTTGTTTGTTTTTCTTTTAATCTGTGTGTGACTGCGGATCCGTCATCAGCTGGTGGCAGCAGCCTATCTGCCAAGGCAAGTCTCATTAGTTACTAGCATTAGCAGCAAATTTCTGTTTTGTATCTAAAGGGGGTCAGAAACAATAGACGAGAAAAGAAACAAGGCAGTGATCCGGTGGGCAACAAAAAGGAGAGCGGTTTGTCAGCTATGAGCTTGAGCCGGCCAATGACGACAGCGCACGTCAAGCTTTATGTTATTTTATTAAATCAAAAGTACATTTATCTACAAATTGTAGATGCATTTTAATATGGGTTTAGAAAGTACAGTACAATTTAAGTAGATCTCTTCTTTTCAATGTGATACCATGTTTTATTCACTTGTCGACATGTATTCTCTTCCCCGTCCATATCACAATGGATGGGATGGAAACGTGGTGCCAGTATATTAAAACATGTAACAAAGGTCTTAAGAACAGGATATGATTTAAAAACAAACTCAAAGGAAGGAGTATCATTTCAGCTGAAAATGATATAGCGGGAGTCCCACAAACATCTGCTCCCCAGGTTATTGTTGATGACTTAAAGCTACAGTGTCCCTCAAATGAGTCGACATACTTCCACTTCTCAACGTCCAGACTCTGTACTTAACTCTGCTATCGTGCAACAATCTCCTGTTGATGGCTCAGTGAATGCCACAAGACAAAAAATAACGAATAATAACCTATACACTCAACTATACAGGTCTATAAGAATGTCTGAAAATTACATTACACACATATGCACAGGTCCGAGATTCACAATGCATAGCTCACCTATGAAGGATCTGAGGAAAAGTGGTTAAGACAATTAGTTGATCCTCCCTTAATGTTGTGCATACAGGAGTTTTGTCTGATTTTCAGACTAGTAACAAACACGGGACAGAAACATGAGTAACAATGGGAAAAGACTGACTCACCATCAAAGTTAGGCGCATGTTTGTTTCTCAAGTTTAGCTGTTGTGGCTTGAGTTTTTCATAAAATACTGTTAAAAATTTGAGTTCAAGAGGTCACCTGCGACACATACTGTGCCTGTGGTGCCACCTAGTTGTCACACTGAAGGACCACAACAAAAGAAGAAAATACTTTCAACTTGGCTTAAGCAAGCATTCATGTAATAGGCAACTAAAACATCACTTTTAAAGTAGAATTTGGCAGGGTATTAGTCCATAAATGGAGGTTTGCAAATTTTTTTCTTTCTATAAATATATATCGCCGAAAAAATGTAACAGGGCAATGTTTTTCAGTGAACTGATATAGCAAAAGACATCAGGTCATTTACAGGTAGGTGTAGTAAAATTTGGGAATTATGCCCACTATAATACCAAGATCGAAACATTTGTAACTAAGTAATTGTATTGCAGAACTATCACTTGGCACAGACTACACACAAAACGCCAGTTACTGGTAAAGTGCAAGGAGAGCTGCTTGGATTGCAAGAGAAGGGGATTTACAGTGCGCAACCTCAATTTTAATTGCTGTTCAAATAACCAGAGACGTCATTTAGCCTTACTGTGAAAACAGAGCTGCTACAAATCTTTAAGGTCAAATTAAACGGCAAAACCAACATATATCTTAGAGCTGAACAATGGAAACACTTTACAGCTCACAATAAAATGAGTATTTTTGAATTTTGGACATCTGACCTTTTAATAATCAAATTAATTAAACAAGTAATAAGAATAATAACAATAATTAATGCAGGCCTACTCTTATTACACTAGAGTTAATTTTGGATCATTTATTATGCTGTAAAGCCTGCAGTTACATTGCAGTAACATTAACTATGCAGCATTTGCACATTTTCACTTTGGACCACAATGTGTTTGTTGTCCATGTGCAAGTTTCTTGCAGATTACACCACCAGACAAAACCTAAACCGAAAAATGTCAGCAGCATTCTGCTGATAATTTGACAGCAGAACTTTACTTTGATATGCAGAAATCTGTCTCGTATTTTTAGGATTTGAAAGAGATTACATAAGGTTTAATAGGAGTCGGAAGCTGTGTGTAAATGTTGGGGCAAGATTAAATTAACTTTACTCAGAACAGATTGTCGATAAGTGCATCGGAAACCTAAGAGCACAACTCAAATGGAAAACCTTTCAATCCAATTCCTCTCTAATCCTTGACTGCCTTGGCGGCTATAAGATTCTCAACTGAAAATGAAAGCATGTGAAATTCTGTTGCACTTCAGTTCAAGCCTTTCAGTCTCTGGTGTACATTTATATCTTAAAAAGGGAAGGAGCACTAATAAAAATAGATCCAAATATTACATTTGTGTTTGCAGTCCCAAAACCTTGACATTAATGATTTCTTGTCCTTAGTTTTAATACCAGCTGTGTGAAATGTAAGTGCGTGGTACAAAGTAACGTTAGAAGTTAAGAGCCTGTTTTTTTGCGTGATATGAAACATCTAGATGATGCTCCTGGTTAAGTCCTTGACCAGTCAAGCACTGCAACACATGAAAGCAGATCTCTTTAAAATGGAAGAGATGCATCATTGGAAGCATCAGAGGAGGAAAAGAGGAGGCAGAGTCCTCTTACTAGGAATATAATGGTTTCTGTGGACTGGAGGAGAGGACTCACTAAAATCTTGGTATTTCTCTTGGCAGGAAATGTTTTTGCAGGACGCTGCAGTCCAAGCTCTGAGATGGTTTCAGCCCATGCTTTAAGCACACGTAGTTTTACTTATATTTTGTATATTTGGTCTCACATCTTTGCACAAGGAATGATAGTCTGTTTAAGACTTTTTAGCCGAATATATTGGGAGTTTTCTCACAGCTTAAGGCATGTGCAGGCCACGTACATCACAGAACCTCTTGGTTTTTATTTAGATGCCAACATCAACAAATCAGAGCAGCTCCACTGCTCCACTGAGAAGCACCTCATTTAGAGACTCTAATCTAGCATTAGAGTCCATCGAAGCTGTCACACTGTGTATATGTCATCTGGAATGCAATCAGGAGGGTCAAACTCTAAATGCTTTGGACATCGTCTTGGCTGAGTAAAACTTGCACAGGATGTGTTGGATCTTATGGACGAACGGGTTAAATATCCACTGTGTGACAACAAAAGTTTTGACTCTTTACATTTAGACTTACCAACTTTTTCTATTTTACATAAAATTTAGTTTGGTTTGGTGTAGGCAACCATTTGTTTAGGTAACAAATGGTTACGTTTAGGAAATATCACTACTCCAATCACGGTCTGCGTCAACTACTAAAAGCTGACTTTTGGTTTCGCACAGGCCACGAACAGTGGTGATCACAATAAAAATAAAAAGCACCCATCAGTTTTAAGTTAAAAGTGGGGAGTCGACAAGATCATAAGGCGTGGCCCCGGATGAAATACCAAGAATCTAGGGAGTTCCCTTGGAGGATAGGACATGGATAAGTAGAAACAAGGAAGGGGAAAGAAGTGCCAAGAACAAGCACAGTCCATTTATGTCCAGCCAGCTGGCAGCCAGTAACGAAGGCCTCGGTCCTCAGAGTAAGCTACAGCGGAAGAAGCTGGTCTTTTTCTGAGGCTCTGAGATTTTGACTCCGTGCGTGCTCCCCTGTGGTGTGTTGCCCTCCTGCAAACGTGACAAACAAATAACTCAGGGCTCTGTCATGTATTTTTAGCTCAATATGGTTCAGCAACAAGAGAAAGCCATAAGTGGTCACGCATACATTTCTGGTAACACATTTAAACTATTTCTCTCTATGCTATACACAAAGTGATAATATCAAAGAGTCTTTCATACCAATTTTGTGTCCATTTTTGACTTGATGTCTCTGGCGAGTGTCAGAAATGCCTGTGAACCAGGACATATATAAGTCATATTGATAACATATAATTTGTTAAGCAAATGATTTAATATATAATGGCTACATACATTTTCCACGTTGATGTTGGCTTTTGCACTGGTTTCCATGAACTTTATCCCATACTCTAAAGCAAGCTGAAAGGAAATGGTAAATAATTCCAACAATTAACATCTTATAAAGTCTATTTTTTAAATAATTTCTTCAACTCCTTCAAAATGTGCCCCAAAAAGGGGGCTGACCATTGACATGCAAAGCTTTTTCTTCCTGAAGAATTAAAGTTATGTAAAAAGCCTATAAGAAGCACGAGTCATGATCCCTCCAAACAGGACAGACCTGCAGTAACAAACCACAGTAAGATTTCTAAAGCATATTGCCCCTTTTCGACTTGGTGTTAGCACGCTAATACTAAACAGCTAAGCATTCTTGTTTCATGCCTCTTGCCATTTAATGGTCTAAATGACAGCACACACAGTCACCTTGAATTGATTCGTTCCAAAATACCCACCACTTCCCTGTTACAATAAATGCTGAATTTGCACCTGTGACGTGTTGTTACTGGAGAGAGATGCTAAAACCAAGCAACACAAGATAAAATTTCACAGTTGACAAGCTGTTACAATTCAAGCTACAACAATGAATCAATTAATTGATTGATTTTCAAGAGAAAATGAATCAACAACTATTTTGATAATCAAATAATTGGTTCTATACTCTAATGGTTCTGACAATTTAAAGAGTACAGGATTAATCAATTAATCTTGAAAATTACTGGTAGATTAATCGATGATTAAAATAATCACTGTGATGAAGTCAATGTAACAATGTCCAACTTTTAACTTAACAGTAATTGACTGTCCTGATAACATTAAGCTAATTTAATAATTAATATGTCAGATAAACAAAACAAGATTTGTCATATCTCAGTAAGACCCTGACAATCACATTTATTAATCATCAAAGTTTATGGTGCTGATACTTTGTTATAATAAACTGCAAGACTGATGTATCAGAGTGTTAGCTTAAAACCTTTATTAGTCTGCTCAACCCTGCTGGTAAATTGGATACATTTTCTATACTTACTTGCTAATTTAGTCCACAAAACTAATTTACAGGCGTGTGCACCCAACAGAAATTGGCTTCATCTATAAATTTTATTGTTTGTTAGGATTAATTCGATTTAAATTAAGTCTAAATTTAATAACATCAAACAATTATCATTATGCAGGTGACGTTCTTCTGAAATGTTATATTACAGAAATACTACTATTACTAATAACATAAAGTATTCACACATATAAATTTGCATTTTAATCACACATTTTGCATTACAAATACATATTTGGCATATGCACCAAACCCAATCACATGATAATCAAAGGAACATTACAGAGTTATGATGATTTTAATTGTGGACAGACCTGTTACCTCAATACATTTAAATGCATTGGGAAATGTGGCTTCACTATTTAAATATTGAGGCCACGGTGACGCATCACATAACTTTCTATAGTCTAATCGGTGTGTCACAGCCAACACGAATGAATTATCTTTCAAAAGTGCCAATATCAGTTAATTTCTTAAGGCTGTATCTGGCTATGATACTTACCACGATACATGGGTTATGAGTAAACATGTTTGCAATGCTGTAAACATGGAAATATACAGTTTGTTTGGATTTTGTTCTTCGGGTTCATACTAATAATGTGTTACAAACATCTCAGTTGATATTGTTAAAATGGAGTAGAAGAATCAAATAGATTACAACCACTTAAATGCACAGGATATGAGCACACAGAATAATGCAAATGCAGTCCAGCAAGCACGGTGCTGTGACAGTTAAAGTGGCTAATATCCCCCCTGCTGTCCTCCTACCGTGGCTGCAAAGTTGATGAAAGTAAGAGAGCTTGCAGGGATCAGCTCTAAATTAGTTACATCACCCAGCCCCCATACATCCAGAGAGGTTACCCTCCGGGTACCCAACTCTCCTCTCCCCTCCGGGGTTAGGAGGGGAGAGGAGACATTGAACCCCACTCCTAACCCTCCTAACATTGACATTTCACCTTAGAAATGAATCTTCTTCTGGGACATGGGTGCCAACGTACCAATGGTATTTTCTATTATGAAATATAAACCAATGACAACTTATTTTAACTTCAACCAATCTTCTTACCTTCTCCCCCCTGTCTTTGGACACCTGCCGCTTGTCATTGATGTCACACTTGTTGCCAAGCACCATCTTCTCAACGTCAGCTGACGCATGCTGGAAGCGAGAAAAAAAGAATATTAAAATCTGTGAACTACATGTTGCCACTTACATGCTTTGAGAGCTAGCAAACATGTAAAGAAAGGTGAGCCAGTGAATACCTCCTCTATGTTCCTTATCCAGTTCTTGATATTATCAAAAGATTTCTCATTTGTGATGTCATAGACAAGCATGATGCCCTGTAAATAAGAGCAAATACTTTAGTTTTACCTGAGAAAACGAGCTGTGGCTCTCTTTGTCAAGATATGGCAACACCTACCATTGCTCCTCTGTAGTAGGCTGTTGTGATTGTTCGGAAGCGCTCCTGGCCAGCTGTATCCCTGGAAAACAACAATACTGTGAAACCCGAACTGGTCATCTAATTAAGTTTAACTGAACATATGAAACACCTTTCAGGTTACTTTAATAAGTTTTAGAATAGGGGTGGGGGAGGGGCTGGTTTATCGTACATTGATTTTTTTTATTGCAACCGTGTTGTCACAGAGTAGCAAAGAAATACAATGAGGTATTGTTATTAGTATGTACTAGATTTAGTTTTACAAGCTACAAAACTTGTCAAAAAAGACAGACACTACGGATAAAAACATAGACATTCACTTTCAAACAGTTAAAGGACTTATTAAGCCGCCAATTCACAGTATGAGCCGTTCAGACCCTACATTTGTGACCTCAAGTTACCTTGAATAACGCCTTTACAAGTCGATATCTAAATACTGATTTAAATTACCCTGCAATTGTCACACATTCTGCTGTAAACCTTTTTTAGATAAACTTACCATATCTGTAACTTTATCTTCTTGCCGTCGAGCTCTATTGTCCTAATCTTGAAATCAATGCCTGAAGGGACAAATAAGGATCATCTATGTCAATCAAAGCGCTAGCTTGCTAGCTCGACACACATATCAAACATTTGACGACGCTGTTGTGGTACAGGACATGAAACTTGCGGACAAGAAATAAGAAGTGAAGGGGTTTCTTACCAAACAGAACGTAATGATATGTGTATAAAAGAATAGGGGCGTTTTATTAAAGTCTAAAATAACAAGCCATACTGTATTAAATATCAGGCTTTCTACTGTCTTTCCAGGATGTAGACGGGGCCCTGATGACTAACCTCTAATGCTGGCTAGCAGTGCAGCCGCCCGGCATGACTTTGTCACAAAACACCACGTTTCTGGTCATACATTAACCTCACGCAAAACATGCGGGTATCTGTCATTATTAACAAGTTAGCTATTTTATTTTATTGTGACACGTTCACAAATGAGCGCAAATGACAAAGCGAAACTAGTCCGAGCAAGCGTGTTCAGGCAGGAACCCCGACCCAGAAACGCGACCGCTGGCGCATTGTGAACGGACAGAAAGGTAGTTTACGTCACCAGAACCGTACCTATAGTTGAGATAAACGTTGAGTTGAAGGCGTCTTCTGAAAACCTGAACAGAACACAGGTCTTCCCGACACCAGAGTCGCCGATTAACAGTAATTTAAACAAATAGTCATATGTCTTCGCCATACTTGTTATTATTGCGGAAATCCCGCCCGGCGAAGCAGCGATCTGCATGCACGGAAACTACGCCGCCTGGTGGCTCGGAATTCACCAGCACTTGAACATGTGACTCGGGCCAGTGATGTCTCCCATTGACTCTCTATGTAACGTCCCTTTATTTTAAAATAAACAAGTCAGGAATAACCCTTCAACAATAAGGCTTGTATTCAAAATTCTGTGTGGTCAGAAGCGGAGCTTTTTGTTACTATTCCAGAGTAAAATAAAGATACAGTAACGGAACCCCCCCACTCTCTATGTTTATATATACAGTACCTATCAAAAGTTTGGACACACCTTCTCATTCAATGGTTTTTTTTTTTTATTTTCTACATTGTGGATTAATACTGAAACCATCCAAATTGTGAAGGAACACATATGGAATTATGTAGCAAACAAAAAAGTGCCTATCTCAGCATCTTTTAGATTCTTCGAAGTAGCCACCTTTTTGCTTTGACGGCAGCTCTGCACACTCTTGGCATTCTCTCAATCAGCTCCATGAGGAATGGTTTTCAGTGAGCAGGTGTGCTTTGCCAAGAGTTAATTTCTGGAATTTCTTGCCTTCTTAATGTGTTTGAGACCATCAGTTGTGTTGTGCAGAGGTAAAGTTGGTACAAAGGTCTGTACAGTGAATAACCCTTTTCGACTACTATTCAAATCCATATTATGGCAAGAACCACTCAACTAAGTAAAGAGAAACGACAGTCCATCACTACTTTAAGGCATGAAGGTCAGTCAATCGGAAAATTTCAAGAACTTTGAGCATATCCTCAAGTGCAGTTGCAAAGACAACCAAACACTGTGATGAAACTGTAACCAAAAGTTACCTCTGCTGCAGAGGATGTTCGTCAGAGTTACCAGCCGCAGAAACCACAAATTAGCAGCACCTCAGATATAAAGCCCTTATCAATGCTTCACAGAGTTCAAGTAGCAGACACATCTCAACATCAACTGTTCAGAGGAGACTGCGTGAATCAGGCCTTCATGGTCGAGTTGCTGCAAAGAAGCCACTTCTGAGGAAGAACAACAAGAGGAAGAGAATTGCTGGGGCCAAGAAACACAAGGAATGGACATTAGACCCGTGGAAATCTGTCATTTGGTCTGATGAGTCCAAATTTTAGATTTTTGGTTCCACCCACCATATCTTTGCGAGAAACAAAGAAGGTGAGCAGATGGTTTTCTACATGTGTGGTTCCCACTGTGAAGCATGGAGGAGGAGGTGTGATAGTACGGGGGTGCTTACACTCTTGGTGATTTATTCAAAATCCAAGGCACACTTGAACAGCATGTCTGCCACAGCATTCTCCAGCAACACGCCATCCCATCTAGTTTGCGCTTAGTGGGACCTTCATTTGTTTTAATCAGTGATGGAGTGATACGTCAGCTGACCTGGCCTCCACAATCACCTGACCTAAACCCAATTGAGAGGGTTTGAAATGAGTTGGACTGCGGAGTGAAGGCAAAACAGCTAACAAGTGCACAGAACCTCTGAGAACTCCAAAAACCATACCTGGTGGCTACATCATGAAGCCGATTGAGAGAATGTCGAGTGTTCAACGCTGCTGTCAAAGCAAAAGTTTTTTACTACATGATTCCATCAGTGATTCCTTCATAATTTGGGCGTCCTCAGTATCAATCTACAATGTATAAAATAAAAAAAATAAAATAATAAAAACCACTGAATGAGAAGATGTGTCCAAACTTAAAAAAAAATAAAAAATCCCCACTCGCCCTCAGCGGTCTTGTGTTTCCTTCAAGCTCAGGTCCTCTACCAGAGGCCTGGAAGCCTGAGGGTCCTGCAAAGGATCTTAGGTGTTCCTAGGATTGCGGTCTTCTGGACAGAGATCTCAGATGTTGTTCCTGGGATTTGTTGGAGCCACTCTCCGAGCTTGAGGGTTACAGCCCAGAGTGGTCCTGTCACCACTGATACCACTGATGCCTTTACTCCCTACATCCTTCCCAGCTCCTTTTTCAGTCCTTGGTATTTCTCAAGCTTCTCGTGTTCCTTCTTCCTGATGTTGCTATCACTTGGGATTGCGACATCAACCACTACCGCCTTCTTATCCCATTTGTCAACCACCAACGATATCCGGTTGATTAGCCACCACCATCTTATCAGTCTGGATCTGGAGGTCCTATATATATATATTCATAAAGAGAGAAAGGGAGAGAGATAATCCTTACTTGTTTAAAAAACGTGATTTTCAAAGCAATATCATTATCTTTCTAACCAACATTAATGATGGAATTAATAAGGATATTCTTGCGAGGTTTTGGCCATATTCAAGTTGGTGTTACTTACAATTCTGTTTATTTGCATATACCCGTTTCAAATAACAGGGCACCCCAAAAGATTAAAATATTGATAAACACAATAAATATTGTTGAATGTTGGGGAGCTGTACAGGGAGATTTGGGCCCCTCTGAATGCTCGGTTTGCCTCAGAAGATTGATTTGATTTTACTGGTTCGATATTTGATAATTTGATCAATAAAATTGTTGAGTTGCTGAATGTTGTAGTAAAGCTCTTTCGCCACAAGTGGGTGCCGTAGAACGCATAATCTCGGTGTGGCGCCATCTTGGCTTCATCAATCATCAGATTAGCAGCGTTTTATGGCTCTTTGAAGGCTGGTTTTTCTGCTCTGTTTCGGGTGTGTATTGACTGAGTTTTTGATGTGAAGTAATTCATTTTCTTGTACTTGAATTGTATTTGGTGTTTTTGTTTTGTTTGTTTTGTTTCTGACAATCATGAAAAATGATGCTTTCTTATTTTACTCTTGGAAGGTAGTTGGCAGTATGAGTCCTTCAATAAAGAAAGTAAGAGTGTTATTGAGTCAAGTTGTATAATTTACTTAAGCACAGTTCATTTGTTGTTGAATATTTTTCACTTATACCATTTTATACTTTCAGTTATTTTCATATATTTTACTTTTTACTCAATTAGGAACACATTGATATTCATTTATTTTACTACAGTTATAGTTGATGGCATATAAACTTATTACTCCCTGATTTCCTGTTTGTATAGCTTCTTCACTAACCTGACTTCAACCTGTGTAATTTTATTGTAGGTGCACCTGCACAAATGTTAAAATCACATTTAGTAAAAGATGTTTTTTTTTGTTTGTTTGTTTTCTCATTGTTTTTTGTTTAGTTTTTTTCGAAACTTGTGTAAATATAAGGTCTGTTACTTAACAGCACAAAAATAAACCTACCAATACTCTAAAATGATATCAGTTCACTTCATTCTATAAATATTTCCAATAGTTATGATGTCCTTTTGATTAAAAAGTAAGTGACCATTAGAACTGCAGTGTTATGACTAATTCTGGCCAGAGTGAAATAGAAAACTATAAGCACTGAGCTGAGGGATGTATAGAGTTCACACAACTGGGAGATAATTTATATAGAGAGATATATCCGTCAGGGGTTCATAACTTTGTGACACCGTACTTTACATTGACTTAATCTGTTGTTATGTAATGTTTAGTGC